>JANHFL010002307.1:153287-165717 GCA_032468155.1 Oxyrhabdium leporinum
AGTTGCTCTTTTTAAATTAAAAAAAAAACAATATTTACAATGGTGTGTGTTGTGAGTTAATTTTGCGAGTTTGCTTGGAAGCAAATTTTATTATGGCTTCCAGCTCCCCATGGGTTCCAGTGCGGGGCACCCTTATGCAAGTCTTTATGGTAAAAGGGCATCGGGTCCTCGTCGCCACTCCCACTGGAGTCGACCACTTCTGGGGCCGGAGTTTTTCCCTCCTCATCCAAGAGGGGGGCAACCTCCACGGTCTGCCAAGTGAATTTCCCCTTGTCAGATGGCTTACAGGGAGTTCTCTTTGACTTTGATGCAGCCGGTGTCCTTGCCTGGGGAATGGGAGCAGTCAAGAGGCATTCTGAAGACTGGTGGCTCTGGTGGCCTCATCTGTAGCATTTGACTGCGGGGCTGGTTGTGGGCCTCGCCCCAGCTGGCGGTTTCCCAGCTGGTCATTGGCCCAACTGATGCTTAGGGGGCTTCTCTTGTGTTGACCTTTGGTGGGGGTGAATTTCTAAGTCCATTGCCACCGCCATCCGGTACCAATCTTGGATTCGGTTGGACACGCCCCTGATAGTGCAAGCCTGCCTAATGTTCTGATTCAAGACTTCCTTAAAGTAGTGGATGAAAAGTCGTTCGGGCCACCTCGTAATTTTCCGGCTACCGGTCTAAACTCCCACACCAGCTCTTTGGGTGGTCAGCCACACTGTTTTAGTCCTTTGATCTCTGCTTCAGCTTCCTCCTGGGTCCTCGAATCAGGCTCTTAGGGATTGCACGAACTCGTCCACATCTTCCAGTTTGGGGGCTCCTTCATCATGAAGCTGGACAATCCAGTCGGCTGCTTCCCCTTCCCTCCCTTTGGCGATGGCCGAAATCATGTCCTGGTCTGATTGGTACTGTGCCCCATAACGGTCAATGTGAGCCCAAATCCGGTTTAGGAAATAGGATAGTTTACTCGGGGTGCCATCAAAGGTGACCATGAACTGTGGCGGGACAGTGGCTGGAGGGGGTGCAGCTGTGGCTGGAAGAATCTGTGACGGGTTGGGAGCCGGCATCCACTGATACTGGATCCACCTTTGTCCTGGATAGAAAGCCCACGTGGACAGGACCTGATCTGCGGGCGACATCCTGGGAGGTGCTGGTAGGGGTTTTTGGGCCTGGGTAACCCTCCCGCTCTGCCTCTGGCCCCTGGGCTTGAGTGGTACAGTGGCCCGGGGGTCATCCTGCGGCGGGTGGCAAGGATTTCATTAAAACATTATTTTGAATGTAAGAGTATTCCATGTTACACAGATGAATTATCTAAACCTCACATAAGTTTCAAGTGTTTGGGGCTGTTGGCCAATATATATTTTATGTTTTATTCATTTAGTCTATTTGATTTTTAATGGATTCTTTTTCTGTAATTGCCAGCTGACAACGCTGGGAAAGAATTTTATTTGGTTGATGAGTGGCATCTGGTATTTTAATCTTCCCCATAGCAAATTAAATGTTGTTTGGCATTTGGCCTTTTGTTATGAGTTGTACTTTAACCATCTACAGGGAATGCTTGCAAGATGAAAGTCTTCATATATACAAGAGTGTGTGCTAAGGCCAAGGTAGATGTGTTCCTTGACGTGAACCCATGTACCCCTGGTTTCATGCTGATTCAGATAAGCAAAAATGTCACAACCATCACAAATCACCCAATAATACTGATAGCGGAGATACGTTTCAGCATTTTTAAATAGTATAGGAATGACTCTTTACCATTATGACACTCATGATGGTTTCTCACTTTTGAAAAGCTTTTGCCGCAAGATGTTGTGTTCTCTCTGTGGTCACTATGTTGCAGAATAGGATGGCCCTCTTCATCATAATTTTAAGAAATGAAAAGTTACCTTTTCTGTAGTAATTTCTAATGATGTTATCCTATCATATATTTTTTTTTAAAATATGATTCCTCTAAAATGTTGTTTCATTGCAGGAGAGTACAAATATCTCTTATCCATAATTTCAGCCAGAAAATTCTATGAAGAAAATGGATCATAGGTATGCCTTATGCAAAGAGAAAGGGCTAGTCTTGCCAGTAACTTATCTACTTCATGGTCCTTTTCTCTTGCTGTTTCAGAGTGATTACTCAAGTGACACTGACAGCGAAGACCATTTCCTTATGATGCCTCCCAGGGATCATCTTGGACTCAGTGTGTTCTCCATGCTATGTTGTTTCTGGCCATTGGGAATAGCTGCTTTCTATTTGTCACATGAGGTATCTGTACAATTTTATTGTTCCATTTAACGTTGTATGACAGATAGGCAATGCCCCATTAGTATAGAGATGATAATATGATAAAAACTGGATAGATAAAATTATTTTATAATACCAAAAGTTATTTGAACGTGCTGGTCTGTGAGAAGAAATAGTTGAACAATCCTTTTATTACTAATCAAAATGCCACATGTTCACAAATATGTGGGAAAATTTTATGCTTCTACGTGCTGTATGAATTTAAAATACCTGTATGGCCACCAAATCTGGGCAGCTCATAAAATCTTCATAAATATTGATTTTACATTGCTAGTTTTATTTCTGATTAAATGTGCACAAGAAAGCACCAGCAAAATTGTGAGCCCTTTGGGAGCTAACCTGTGAGATACAAGATCAAAAAATAGCCTTCCCAATATGATCTGGTCTTATGTGTTGAGAATAAAACTCTAGCAGTTCCCAGGTAATTCTGAGAATTGGTCTTAACCCATTTGGGGGATATGAAACAGGGAGGAATAGCTGTAGTCATGCTTTAATAACATATGGATCACATACATGCGTGTTTTGATAATGTATTTTCCATCCTTGTTGGTATATGCATGAATTTGTAATTGATTTACCTTTCCTCTTATACTAAATTTTTTTGCATCCTAAAATTATTATTATTCAGTCACTTTATTTTTTTTTGACCTAGTGGATATTATTTCCTTGAATTCTTCATATAATCAAAGTTTGATCTTGTGTCATAAGTGATGGTATGTATTTACTTTGTTTTTTGTCAGTGTCTTGTTCAACTGGCTTTTTCTAAACATCATGGTCTTCTCCAATGATTCTCACCCTCACATTATATTTCAACTTATCTAAGTGTTTGCTTCTTTATTATTTTCCAATGAGCAGTCTAGTTTACTTCATCTAATATTGAATGATTTATTCTTCTGCAGTGCAGGATATTTTCCCAGCATCATGATTCAAAGTCATAATTTTTCTTTGTTCAGCCTTTCTCATGGCCCAGTTTTCACAGCCATATCTTACAACCAGCCTTAGTAGTGCATACCTTTGCTGTCAATGTGATGCCTTTAACATTTTGTCTAAATTTGTTACAGACTTTCTTCCAAGTAGTAGGCACCTCTTTATTTAATGGTTGCAGCAACGATCCCTAGAAGGATAAAATCGATTTCTGTTTCTGTGTATATTTGCATTCAGTTATCTGCTGAAATAATCTTTTAAAGCAGCAGTCAATATTTGCACTCTTTTATTTTCAACAAGACGTTCTCTAAAACATCTATCGAAGTATCACCAGTATATCTGAAGTGGATGTTTTTCCTAACAATTTTAATTCCATTTTCTGTCTTCTAGTCCATAATTTCTCATATAAATTAAAACACAAGGTGATAGATAGTATACACTTATAATGCACTATTTTTTTTTCCGTTTTTGGATCAATGTTTAGTTGTTCCATATTCTTTTCTAATTGTTAATTACCAGAAATTTAAAGGCTATCCACAGTATGCTGTGGTCTACAAAGTAAACACCGTTGTATATTCAGTAAAGGAGAATAGGTCTTTTTAGGACTCCTTTCCCTTCTCTGCTATCCACTGAATATTAACAATGTGGTTTCTGATCCCTGCCTCTTCTGAATCCTATTTGGCAATTCTTGTTCTATGTATTGTTGAAGTGTGGATTGCAAAATTTCATACATTATCTTACTACCATGTGAGAGTAGTGCAATTGGTTATTACCTCTAAGGCCCTTCATGGCATGGGTCCAGGGTATGTGAAGAGCCATCTCACCCCAATGGGACTAGCTTGCTTCACTCGTTCCAGCGGAAGGTGTCTGCTGGAGGCCACATCTGTTAATGAATTCTGGTTGATGGGGTAAAGGGGAGAGCCTCTTCTGCTGTGGCCCCTGCCCTGTGGAACATTCTGCTACTGGAAGTGAGAACTGTTCCTATACTTTTAGCCTTCTGGAAGGGCATTGACACCTGGTTTTGCAAGTTGACTTGGAACCCCAAAGGGGCTCTGTCCACTGGAAGTGGTTGATGAGTTAAGAAGACAATCTCATCCTGATGCTGTCCATCAGCTTGGTTCTAGTTTTTCATATCACTTTTTAAACTTTTATTATTATTTTTTTACTATTTGTAAGCCACCCAGAGAGGGCAGCATATAAATTAAATAATTAAACAAAGAAAGAAAGAAATAATGGTATTTTGAGCATCCTTTAGCACTGCCCTTTTTGGTATTGGAATACAAATTGTTCTTTTTTCAGTTTAATTGGCCATTTCTGTATTTCCCATAGATGCTTGCACACTACAAATAGCATTTTAACTACATAATTTAAATGAATTCTTCTGGTTTTTTGTCATCTTTTGCAGATTTGTTTGGAATATTTTCTATTTACTTGAATGCCTGAGTCTACTTCAGGGATGAAATCCTCCAAAAGAACATTCCTATGAAGTACAATCTCTATTCTATCCTAAGTGCCTTATATATTGGGCATGTCACTCTAGCCCTTTTACACTCTCTTCCCAGGTCCAGTATTGATTGCCTTAGTGATGTTAATCTGATTAACCATTTGTTTCACAGTTACGTAAATCCTAAAATGTTCTGGTGCTTAGCTATTGAATACAATTTGACCCAAATATTCTCAGAGTTGTCTTAGGGTTCTTCCAATAGAAGATATGACTGTCAGACATCAGTAGCTCAAAATAAGAACTCCTTTTACCTTTCCATGTTTACTATCATCCTTTCTCATTCTCTGTAACCTGCATCTGTTTTAAATTGACTGGAACCTTATTTTCATTTCTACTACATGTGAGTCAATCCCTTTTGCTTGTCCTTGCTTTTAAAAAATAAATTTATTTTGGACTGGAAAAAAAATTGGAATGGGATGAATGAAACTGTCTGTTAAACTGGATTGACATATACATTTCAATATCACAAAAATGCATGAATCTCAAGCAATATTCATATTAGTCCAGACATATTCGCTTCGTTTATTTACAAGGTGGTTCATTTACTTCTGGCTTGGGAAGTAAACCTGGCCTTTGACATGTGAAAGATGCAGCACATAATGTGAACCAAGCCACTAATTTCTTCAGCAAACCATGATTCAAATAATGACACGTGAATTCAGACTGTGATTTTTACCTTGATTATATAACTGAAGAATTCCTACTTGGACCAGCCTACCCCATTGTCTTCAAAGGCATTGGATTACAATTTTCATACTTTTCCAGAAAACATGGAAAGACGATGTGTTTGAAATAAATAAATAGGAATATTTATTCCTATTTTGTTAGATCTGTTTGAAATAAATAAATAGGAATACAATTATTCAAATATAAAGTATATTCTTGCCACTTGTTAAGCAATTAGCTTCCTTCTGCTTAATGCCTGCAGACATTCATTCATGAAGTCATTTAGCCTGTGCAAGCATTTAACACTTATTTTTTTCTGAATTGCATTCAACCTTGATATTGTGATTTCACAGCAGAATATATTTTCTGTACACTGCAAATAGTATAGTAGTGCAGAGAAGCCTATAGAATCACAGAGATATCCTATGCTGATGGATGAGAATAACAGAGGCAATGAAGAATGATCAGTGCTGAAGGATCTAAGACCTTTACAAGGGAATTGCATAGTTATCTATACTAGTATCGCCTGCTGAACAAGTTAACTTGCCCTGTGCTGTTAATGACAAGGAGTTCTCAACTTAGCATTCTTGTGCTTGCTGTGACTTCTGTTTATTAAAGTTCTTAGTTTGTTATTGAAAACATTTCAGCCTGGAGCCTTAAATTGGCTCATCAGTCATTTTGATGCCAACCATAGTCTCACTATGTTTTTTTTAAGAGGAAAGAGTTGAAATGCAGTTATTGCAGAAATGCCCTTCAGAACAGCAAAGAAAAGATAATTGGGGAGTTTTACCTCAACCATATGAAATGCATATCTCTGGTGGGAGAATTTGCATTGAGATTGGCTACTTCATATTACAGCATATTCTGGACCAAGATTTTGCTGTCTTAGAATTCCTCAGAGAGGATTTATTTTAATAACAAAATTTTAACATTCACTAACTGAAGCTAGATAACTCATTAATTTTATTTTGTGTGTGTATAGCTGAAAATATTCTAATCTTAAGACTTATTTTCAGTTTCAGCATCACTTTGCTCACAGCTTTTTTATACAGAATTCACCCCTCCTTCCTTCAAATTTCACTGTTTAATTAGGTGAAGCAAATAATTTATTTGCTCTACTAACAAACCCACCCCCCATGCTCTCATGCAGCTTTTTTTTTTCATTTGGTGGGCATTATGCAGAGTTTTCTGAAGGATCACATCCCTTGCGAAAGGATTCAGCATTTGAGTGTGCCCTTTTTTGGACTAATTTGGTTGTACTGACTAATATATAGACTCAAACTAATATAAAGTCCAAGGAAGGAAAGAAAGAGAAAAAATCAGAAAAAAAAGTGAAAAGTGCAAGAAGGGGAAAAATACAAGAAAAGTAGAAAAGAAAGAAAAAACACAAAGAAATGGATTCCAATCTTTTTTACAGCAGTTATAAGTGCAATTTTAAATTCACCTTTTACTCTAGGCTGTTGTAACAAGACTTTTCTTTCTATAATTTATCCTGTCAAATCATCAAAAATTATAAATTATAAGTTCACTTTTTTCTGTTCTATGCAAAAAAGTGCTGAAGGGTTTTCTAGTGACTATAATATATTTTAAGGAAGACCACTTTCTTTTGGAATCATACTTTTTTTAAATCAATACCAATTTCAGAAAAATGATTTCAGTTGAAGAAATGATATGAGATAAAAATGTTAGTCCTGTTCTGTAGTCCTGTAATTTCAACCAAGTTGCTACTAAGGGAAAAAGAAAGAACCTAATCACAAATTTATCTAACTTGGCCATGAAATGCAGTCCAAAATATATGTACAATTTCATTCTGTTGGGATGAACTTTTTATACTGTACTGTCATCTCTGTGGGCTTTTCTATTGCTATTTGATAACAATAGTGGCCTTTTGGATTCTGAAAATGTGGAATGAAGTTGATTTTAATAGCAATTGTATTGGAGGGGGTAATAGATAAGAAAAGAGTTAATAAAGAGTTATACTAGAGGGAAGATGCTGAAAGAAACACATTTATGGTCATCCTCGCAAAAGGTCAGCTGTTACTGTCTCCAAGGTAGGGATGCAAATCACAGGTGTTATGCCCCTTGAAAATGTTGGACTTAAAAGCAAACACTTATTTTATTCCATGAAGGACATGAAGGACAGTTTCGGCCATGAATTTCAGAAAAAATGAGAAAAAACTGTGTGTTTGAGACAAAATAATGGACACTAAAACCCCAAATCTTCTATACTTTTTTTTTTCAAATTACTTCACGCTATTTCCTGTTAGGTGGCTGCCATGTCCACACTCACTAATGCAAACTTTATCCATTCTTGCAGACAAACAAAGCCATTGCTAAAGGGGATTTCCACCAAGCAAGCTCCAGTTCGCGGAGAGCTCTCTTCTTGGCTGTACTATCCATCACCATTGGAACAGGCATCTACGTAGGAGTTGCTGTAGCACTCGTAGCTTATCTATCCAAAAACAACCACATGTGAAATTTGACAAATTAGACTGCTACAGAAAGCTGTAGAGGAATGATTTCGTACCTTTCAAATATAAATAGTTTTGAGAGTGAGAAGGGCTGTCATATATTTATACAATCTGAATTCTGAAGAGAAATGTTCTGGGTCTTTTTTACTTTTCTGATTTATTTTTAGTATTGGTAAAACTGTTATTGCAAGAAAGCCATGGGCATTTCCAAATATCAAAAGATAGCTTCAAACCTCGTTTGTCATTTGTTTTTTGTCTAAATTAGACTCAACTCCAAGTTTGAGATCACTTGTCAAAAAGCAAGAGACATTTGAAGTTACAAAACTAAAGGTGGAGCGTCTGAAAATTGTTTTACTATCCCAGAAAGCTAATTCTGGACTTTGGATGACTAAGAACTAGTAACTAGCTTAGAGCTGATCCATGACTAAAATACAAATAAAGCTGCAGAATCAATGTAATATAGGAATAGCAAGGGACTCTCAGTTCTTTTATTCAATCCCAATCAGAAAAGGGCCACCCCTGAGCCAAATGAAATTCAGTAGCTGAGCTGGCAGATTTTGGTGTTGTAAGGAACAGCAGAATGGGAAAGTGAGTGTTCCAGTTATAGTATAAAGGTGTTCCATATACTGCACTGGAATACAGAAGCTGTACAATACATAACAGTGGTCTTGTGCAACCCTGTTCTTTGACTCAGTGTAGCTTACACAGGAATATTTCTACATGGATGGTTCATAAATGATTTCATTGAACATCTTTGAAGTCAAAGCATCTTGTGCTGGTTGGCCCTGCTCCTATCCCAAAAAAGACTCGCTTACAAAGCATGCTATTATTTCTGGCAGCATCTCTTTTCCAGAGAGGATTTTTTTCAGCAAATAAATATAAGAAGCCCATCCATAAATGTCATGGCAAGGCATGAACTATCTATCACTGAGAAACCAGCCTACTGGCACAAAAATGTTTTCTTAGCTTACAGACTCACATCTGAGCAAAGCTGGAATATGTTGGAATATGTCTCTTGGTACAAAACATGATTAAGCAAGGTCATATTGTAAAGAATGTATTTAATATTAAAAAAATATCTAAAAATCATGATATATCTCTTCTAATGGTCTTTTGTTCTCTTGAAGCAATCTTTTCATGTGGCATTTTACATAATCTTATAAAACCATTCATTGCAATGAGATACAGTATTATCTGTCTTGATTTTTATCAGCATTATAAATCCAAGATATTTTCATCATTTGAGGATGTTTAAAATTTGTTTACTTTGGGATTAATATATTTTCTGTAAAAACTCCTAAGCCTATGAGTGAAAACTACTATTAGATTGTAGGACTGGGAAAATCAAAGTGGGTGGTTGAGATTTCAAGGAAATCTTGTCCAAATACCAAATCAAGTCAAAAGGTACCAATATAAATTATTTTCAAAATTTGGGCTTTACTAACAGCTTGGTTTAATCAATCATAGCTTTTTCCCACTCTTTTATAAATTGTTTGGTATCAGTTCTTAAACTCAACTAATGGAAATACCTTGGATGGATCTGCCAGGTCATATAGTTACAGATCCTACCGGGGAGGGCCACACAGGTGAAGGAAAGTCAGATAGTAGACTCTGACTGGTGATGGTAACTTATGATGCTAATAACACCACTGGCTACTGATAGCTATTATACTGTGTTTCTTCAGTGATCTATCATTGAGGAAGAACTGCATTGCTTCTATAGTCACCTTAAAATTAATGTTGCTCCTATACTACAGGCAGCTTGAAATGTCTTAACAGCTGTTGGCTGAGTATAATTAGAAATTGACATTAGCATATTGTGGAAACAATGCTGCTCAGGGATATGTTGAGTTGATCAAATTATAATCATTATTCCCACAACACCATGAAGTAAGATGCCATGTTTGTACAAGGGGCTGACAAAGAAAGTGACTTGCCCTAGGGCCTAGACCATATATAAAATCCATAGAAGAGGTGAATTTTGAAACTTAAAAGTGTCCTGAAGAGAAACGTCACTCCTCTCATTGGCCCATAATAAAGTTTATTTTTATACTTTGAAGTATTTTGTTGAATGGTCAATAGTTTAAAGATTTCCATCCAACATAGCTGATGATAAAAAATATATATTCTTTAACATTTATTCATGTAGGGAGGAAAAGGAGAAGGCGGCAGCAAATAAATTGGAATCTTGATGGATTTCCATGCAAACAATACATCAAAGAGTTTCTTAAAAATATTGCCTTCTCCCTGTTACCATATATCAGTTTTATGAAAGATTTACCAAGAAATAGGGCATGTTTTTCAAGAAAGCACTTTTTAATAGAAACTTCTACATATATGTAGTCTGGAAAACATTGTTATAGACACTGAGCCCATGCTTATTTCTTTAAAAATAAATGTATACTAGTTTTATGTCCATGCACACATGTATTAGTTTGCAGTGAAAAATAGCCAGGATTTGAAACATAAATGTTTCTGATTTGCATTTCAATTATTATAATTTTTAAAAGACACTAAAACTAGAATGCCAAAAAGAATCTAGTATGTGCTTCACCGAGTATAAAGGGCTTTGAACGTGTCAAACATGTCAAGCTTAGGAAAATTGGAAACCTAGAACATCTCACCATCCTCATGCAAAACTTATATACAGGACTGGAAGTCATTGCCTAGACATACCGGTAGCAAAGAAGTGAAAAAAGGCTGTATACTCTCTTCTTATTTATTTAGTCTGTATGCTGAATAAATATTTAGGGTGGCTAGATTTGAAGAAGGTGAACTTGGATTTAAAAAGAAACAATTCATGTGGGGGTTTTTTTCTCTAAAGAAACATCAATAACCTGTGCTGTGTTGATGGCACTATTCTGATAGTGGAAAATGTAAATACAAGCTTTAGTAAGGAAAGTCAAGGACCATAGTTAAAAAAAGGGGGGGGGAGGACTGTTGTTAAATATAGCAAACAACCGACAACAGTTACAGCAGGAGTTTCCAACCCTGGGCCGTGGCCCACTACTGGCCTATGGCCTGTTGGGAACTGGACCTTTGAAGCAGCGGGTTGGTGTGCAAAGCTTCAGTTGTACATGCATAGGATTTAAGTTGCCTGTGCAAAGCCCTTCCCCTCATGTCACCAAAGCCGCTGTTGCCAGTCCGCAGAACAAAAAAGGTTGGGGATCCCTCAGTTACAGCAACCAGCCTTAAGATTGACAAGTTGTGAATTGATTCTGTCTTTTAGAATTAACTTTCAACTTTAAAGGAACCAGTAGACTAATGCTTACTAGGATAGCAGCGAAGGCCTTGGAAAAGGTATTCTGATGCTATGATATGTCTACATCTACAAAAATCAGAATTGTGTAGGCAGTTGTTTTTCCTATGACTTTCTATGGACTTCTAGAAGGCAGGATAAAAAGAGTACTGAAACTTTCGAGATTTGGTGTTGGAAAAGACTCTTTAAGAACACTACAAGAAAACAAAAATTGGATCATACAACAAATCAATTCAGAGTTCTCATTTGAGGTACAAATAACCAGCCTCAAATGTTATATTTTGAGCACATAATGTGAAAAATCAACTCCCTTAAGAAGCCCCAAAAGCTGGGGGAAATGGAGGGAAGAGAAGAGGACAATTAACAGCAAGGCGGATAGATTTAGCTGCAGAAGTGAAGGGTGCAGTATTGGAAGATTATTGGAAGATCTAAAGGGCCAGGTTGAGGGTGGATCATCCTGGAAAACTTATGTGGTTTTAAAAAGTCAATACCAATTTGGTGGCACATAAATCAAAATGTGAAAAGTAATTTCCAAGGTCTACATAAAAAGTTCCATTAAAAAGAAAAAGAAATTAAAATACATTTTAAAGACTTCACAATGGGCACCAACACTATGAACCAATAAAATAACAAGCACATTGGGAAAGATATATAATGTATCATCAGAAAACAAGCGACCTCTAATGTTTACTTTTAAAGCTAACTTTTTCAGGCTAAGAAACAAAGGTTTTTAATCAGCTGCAGATATCACTGATTTATGGTATTAAGGCCCAATCCTGTGACACTTCAGAAGGCAGAGTACAAGAACTATTTATCAGATGGTATGTTGTCCTAAATCAGAAGCAGTCTTGAATGATGACATAAAGAATACAAAGGTACTTTCTGTACAGAACAATACATGGAACGTGCAGTGATTCAATATAAATATAGGCAAAAGGAACCATATATGACTTTGGATAGTTACAGAAAGATCAGTCAATCCTCCCCCTCCTCCTTCAGTAATTAAATTTAAAATAAAATTGTGTTCTCTTCAATATTGTCTTGTCTGGTGGGGATTTACAACTACATTTTTAACATGTACCTGGCACATCTGATGCAGTGGTGAAATCTAAAAATTTTCACTACCGGTTCTGTGGGCGTGGCTTGGTGGGCATGGCTTGGTGATCATGCAACTGGTGGGCGTGGCTCACAAAATTACACAACCAAACTCACAAAATTACACAATTCACAAAAATACACAACCCCTACCCGATCAAGGTATGAAATTTAGCAACATAAAATCTCACAGCCACACATTTCAAAACATAAAGCTATAAATATGTTACATA
>JANHFL010002310.1:0-17286 GCA_032468155.1 Oxyrhabdium leporinum
TTTCTTTCTTTCTTTCTTTCTTTCTTTCTTTCTTTCTTTCTTTCTTTCTTTCTTTCTTTCTTTCTTTCTTCTGTCTCCCTTTCTTTCCCTGTGGTAAAAACAGAAAAGCTTCAAATAGTATATTATGTCAATTGTTTTTCTACAAAATGTAAAGACTACTATAATTAAACAATTTGCTTTTAACTCCATTAGATATTAATAAATTCCTTTAGGATAGTTATTGGTTTTCAAAAGAAACCAATGAAATGAAAAATAAATTGTAACCATTAGATTTTTTTCCTGCTGAACTGAAAAAGTTGACGAAGAATTTGATTATTTCCAGTTGTTGTTGTTGTTGTATTATTATTTGTGTTGTAACTTATTCTAGCTATGTAAAGCCCCCAGTAATTAGAGGGAGCAAAGCAATATTATACCAAATCACCATGCTGCAAGCAAATGGAAACTTTTGGGACTTTTTTTCTAAATAGTATTTTGAAATTTTTGTTTATTTTTAAATTTAAGTAGGACTCTTGTTATATTGGTTCAGCACAACTTAGTTTATTTACTGAATAGTTTTGTCATCTCTGCCAAGCATTCTTTAAAAGAACAAACAGCAGAGGGAAAAAGAAGACAGAAAAAATATTCGGAAAAGAATAGCAATGACATCTTTGCAGATCTTCATATAAAATTGCTACTTTTAAATTTTGATCTCATTTTTCAAAAAGAAAGAAAAGAAAACAGCTGCAGGTATTTTCATGCTTCATTATTATTTATGTATCTTTTTGTGAATTCAATCTCAAACTGATTTGAATCAAATTGGTTTGCCAATGAATCTCAGATTGCAAAGTGGAATCAAATCTGGATTGATTCTCACAGTATATATGCATACATATGCATGTATGCATATAAACACACACAGAGAAGTCTGTCTGTTATGTATTATTCTTAAAGTCATTAATTAGTTATTCTGACATGTTCTATTATTGTTTTGTCACAACTTTCAACAGTTCTGGCTAGCATAAACTAGATGACAATTATGGGGGAGGGAACAAAGAGTAACTTGTCAGTTGTCTTTAAAATTAGTGCAGGCCTCATTTCTTTACAAGGATATTTTGGCGTGGATATAAGAGGAACTATTTTTTAATGTTTTGTAATTGATCTACTATCCATTTTGTTGTTATATTAGAAATGCAGATGCATTTAGCTCAAAAGTATTTAGTGCTTATATTTCAGGAATATCAGTGTAGAACATGTCCCCAAGCTCTAGTGGTTTCTCTATTGATTTATAAATGAGGAATGTGGTCATGTCCCTTTTAGTCAAAATCCTTTAAACAGTAGCTAAAAACATATTTTAAAAATCAATAACAATACACTACAGGAATTGCTACTATCAAGAACTAAAGGGACATTCACATGAAAATTATCTTCATAAAGCTATTACTTAGAACACAAGCTTTTTAAAAACATATATCTATATTAGGAACAATACTGGGAGATTAAAACCCCCACAAAATATTCAATACCTGATTTACATACTGCATCATTTTCTTGGAACTAAACATATCTCTCCAATTTGCACATTATTTTATTGGCTTCAATAAATCTTTCACTGACTTAAGCAACATTTTGCAGAATATCTTGTTCTTCCATGGAATAAATGTTAATCAAATGATCTTTGACTAACAACAGTTTTACCATGCCGAAGGTTCAGATATGAGATACTATTAAAGGAAAGACCAATATTGATTGAGTTTTTCTTAGCTGTTTATTTCTGTTATTATATTATTAAAAATATATTTGAAATTTGTCTTGTTAGACATCAGTAGTTCCTGAACTAACTTTGGTTATATCTCTAAGGAAAATCACTAGCAAGGTATGCATACTTCCAGAAATCATATAAAGGAGTAATGTCCCTTTTCATATTAAAAGGTTTCATAGAAACATAGAATCATAATTTTGGAGGACATTTTCCGGGCCAACATACACAACTTCTTGAAGTGCTGGAATTAGCAGATGGCTGCTCAGAATTTACCTGAATGATTCAAAAGAAGTCAAGCGTCCTACTTTTTAATATTAAGAAGCTTTTTCCTGAGAAACAAAATTCATATTTACATAATTTGGTTCAGGATATAGTTCATGTTGTCTTGA
This sequence comes from Oxyrhabdium leporinum, assembly GCA_032468155.1. Classification (NCBI taxonomy): domain Eukaryota; kingdom Metazoa; phylum Chordata; class Lepidosauria; order Squamata; family Cyclocoridae; genus Oxyrhabdium; species Oxyrhabdium leporinum. The sequence continues at coordinate 2,128 of JANHFL010002310.1, forward strand.
AGCTTTTCCCTATCTACTTTGGTCACTTGCTAGAGATTCTTGAAAGGCACTACACTCTTTAACCTTTAGTGAGAATATGTCAGTAAAAGTAAGGCATGCTCTCTGAGCAGGTGGCCAAAGCTTGAGGCAAGCCATTCTGCAGGCAATGAACAATATGCTTTCTGCAGTTCTTGCTAAAAGCTTTTGACAAGGAATCTGGAGAAGGAGAACAGCACATCCTTTATGAGGTAAAGAAAAGTGGAAAAACATGGTTTTATCACTTCACACTTAGAAATAAGACCGCTATGTCACTTTACAATGAAGTTTTAAGCAGTGCTTCACACATCTTGAAGCTTTTGTACAACCCTATTGTTTGTCAACTTTTGATTTCTGATTGCTGCTGGTTCCTTTCCAACTGTAAAACAAAAAACAAAAATAAGTGGAGCTGGTTATAAAGCAGTAAATGTTTGTTCCTGTGCCACAGGAATATTTACAGGATAAGTTGAAGTTGATTTCAAACTGTAAACTAGGTCTTGAAAGGTTCCCACCTTGCCTTTGTTGTTGAAATATTGGGAATAGTCAAAAGTGCTAAAGGGGCTAAGCAATTACTTTGTGGGGTCCATATGCTCAACAGTAAAGGTAAGTAGGAAGGAAAACCATATCAGGTAAGCCAAAATTAAGATTTATGGGGTGCTTGGCACAGATTGATAGTTAGAGCAGCACTCTGACCAAAGGATTTTTATTTTAATAACTATAACATAGTGAACACTTGAGGAGAGTAGTTAACATTAAAGTTCTGTATATTAATCAGCAAACAGGTAAGGTAAAGGAGTCTCTGCGGATTTTATAGATCTGATAGTCATTGCTGACTATAGATGGCAGTGCTCATCTCTATTTAAAAGCCATTGAGCCAGTGCTGTCTGAAAACATTCCCATGGTCATGTAGCCAGCATGACATCACAGAGCAGTGTTACCCTCCCACCAAAGTGGGAAGTATAATCTAGTTGCATTTGCATGCTCTTGAACTGCTAGGTTGGCAGGAGCTAGGGCAAGAACAGGAGCTCAGCCAACCGTATGGTGCTCAGGTCTTGAACCTGGCTTGTCGGCTTTCCAGACAACAAGTCCAAAATCTTAATCACTGAGCCACCATTCCACCCATTACTCAGCAAGCAGCATACCAATAAATAGAAAACCAGAAAATGTGAGCATAACTATACAAGTAATAAAGCAGCATTGAAAATACTGGTTTATATTGTCTTTTATCAACTTTACTAGTTCTAGTAATGTATGATATGGTATGAAAAACAGAAATGCAATCAATGAAGAAAAGTTGTGACAGAACAACAGATGGACATACTTTGACACTTTGACATATCATTTGTAAAACGCTGGTCTCTTCTATAAGGATGCCACTTCCAAGGAAAACAAAAATGGCACAATTCTTCACTAAAATGTCCATATGCTTTCCCTTCATTTGCTGCTGAAAGAACTTCATGGATTTAAATATAATTTAGTAATAAGTTAAGTGGTGAGTAGAAAAGATAACTACATACCAGTTGGTGAAGCTGAGCAATATCGGTTGCAAACCTTCCATGTTATGGAGTTAAATATAATAATTTATGCCTGGTAAATTCTGTATGGAAATGCTGGAGTGGGGTGACATTTTTAAGTAGAAAGTCTCATTCAACAGTTTTGTGGAGAACAATAATTCAAAGGTATTAGCAAATCTACACATATATGTAAACATCTGGAGTTCTTTGGCTAACCTTGCAATATTTTTTAAATTAAAAAAAGCTGTTTTTTTATCTTTCATTATTGGGTATTCAGGGAGGTAATCTATTAAGTTTATTTTTCAGATTAACAAAGTCATTTATAACCAGAGTTACTCACATAAATATTATTCACATTCCAGCAAGGGACACTTATTTTTTTTCTACAGTAATAGTTTCTGAACTTTGGCAGTTTTATGGATATTCTCTTTGCTTCTCCTAATTATACTTGGCAAGTTTTCCAAAGAAACCTTCAGTCAGAAAAGAAAAAAAATGATCATTTTGTGTATTAACTCTCTGTCTCTGTCTGTCTCTCTGTGTCCCCCACCCCATTACTTATTGTAGGCCACGATCGACTAAATATTGTTATAATGCAAGGCATTTAATGAAATGTTGTGCATTGTTTCAATATAGTGCAATGACTAGCCATGGGTGAGAAGCCTGCAGAATAAATTGGGCTCTTTGCTTCTTTCTTTCAGTTGTTTAATTATCCCTGACAGGTTCAATTAAGGTCTGCTAGAATTCGAGTAGACCTAGAGAAAGGCATAAAGAAAAGCTGAAGCATCAAAGAAGAAGTCTACTTATAAAAATTATAAGGCTGACTTGTCAGTGCAAATTCTTATTAAAAATTACAGACTTCTCAAAGTGAAAAAGCTCTTGTTATAGAAGATGAAAGCTTATTGGATTTCTCCAATCTTTGTTAAAATTCTCTTGTCAGCATTATTCACTTTCCCCAAGAATTGTTTTTTTTTTTTTTGCTGCCTCATGGAGAATTAGATAGCATTTAGTTGGTGATATTTAGGATGTAAATATATTGTTATATATGTCTCTTTACAAAAGATAAGTGCCTTTCTTGATTCGTCCTGCAAGAATTTTAGTAACTATACTCATATACTCAAGCACCATTTTTTCACAATTTATCTTTGCTCCTAATTAGAAAACTGGAGAATACTGATTTATTTAGCTGGGTTATGATCCCACAATGTAAACATAAACACGTCCTCAGATAGAAAGTAGGCTTCTGGAGCCTATTTCTTCTCATACTTCTCAATGAATAGCATTTTTGTTCTAGGGCCTACTGTATGTACTATTTTCCAGTGGTTATATTGTATAACGAGGGTGCAAGATCACTCTGTACTAAAAGAATGTCCACATTTCATGTTTCATATATAGGATCTGGAATATTTTGGCCTTGATAAAAAAAATAAAAAATAATCTATGATTGTAAAAGTCATACCATTAGATATGATCTTTCATGAAATGATATTCATAGCTTGAAAAGAAATGGCAAACAGCAGAAAAATTGCCTGGTGTTTCTCAGGTTTTCATTTAAAGGTAGCTTGTTACTGAGATTTATTGCATTGTTGAAAACGTTTGAGTTGAGAGACATGAGCAGCATATGTAAAATGATGTTATCTTGTTGAATCAGACCTTTCATTATTATCAGAATAAAGAATGCATGTTATGGATGACCTTTTCACTACAGCTTTTGACATAACCACAGCTTACAATACATGGATTGTCATATGGATGGCAAGGCTTGTCATACTTCAAACCATTTCTTTTTCTTCTAATATATCTCTACGTCTGAAGAATCTTGAGACAGAGAAAGAAATATATTTCAGAAATTGTGTTGGGAAAGGGAATATTCACCCCTATCTGAGTAAAGGTTAATAGATATTTTTGAATTTATCACTTGAGTTGATTTCTGTAAATAAATAAAATAAAATATAAAATAAAATCTATACTTAACAATTGCTTAGGCAAGAGATTAACAAGTGCTGGCTCAATGTGAGTTTCATGAATAGGAAGCTCAGACTAGATCATTGACATCATATTTCTGATATCCTTTCAATATGTGACTAGGAGCCAACCATTACTCTTATAAGGGGAACTCTGCTCTTTTAATATTTCCAGTATTGTAAAACAGTTTAGCAGATTATTCATAAGAAACACAACCCAACATCTTTTAAATATAGATTTTTATTCCCTTGTTTATTTCTGTTTCTGGTGGTCAGGTACAGGCATTTGTGAAGACAGCTGTCAAAAGGATGCAATTCTTGATGGTAGTCTTAGGAATTGTTGAAGCAACTTTCTTTATCAGCTGCAGTCACAAAGGAAGTTTAGGCTAGAGCTGCAGTCAGGTAAAGAAGGAGCTATTGGACTGAAAATACTGCTTTCTTCCGGTGTCCACTGACATGGTTTTCTCAGGGCCTTCTTTTTGACTCAGCTAACATATTAATTCTTCCCCTTTTTCTACCACTATTCCTTTGCATCCCCTCTAGACTCAAACACAGATGTAGATATCCAACCTAATCTCCTTAGCACATCCCCTCCTTCAGAACTCAAATACAAAATATATACAGAATCATGTCCATATTTATAGGAATCAGCAATCTTTGTCTACACTGCTTTCCCAAATAATATAGAAACTGAGATTCATTAGTTTGAGGGTGAATTGTATGTTAAGTATGGTGATATTCCACTGATTCTAGCGATTCTACCAAAGTTCTCATAAAATATGTATGCACCATGTCCTTTTGTGAATGTTTTTAGTCTGAGCCTTTTTCTTAGCTTCTTTGTCTCCTAATTGTTTTGTCCACCAGTTAATCTACTACCATTGCTCTTAGACTTTGTGGTGCTTCTGAAAATATATACATTTAGAAACACACATCCAATCTACACACTGAAAACCCCAAGCAGATTCTATATATTTTATTAAGCTGGCATTCTCGGAATTATACCTATTACTAGCAATCTAAATTTGGCTTGCAGGATTGCTTGACTATGTTTTCTATTGTCATTAATTCCAAAATGTACTATGACAACTTCAACTTTTTCAATAGATATGTTAGTCATAATCCCATTTTTTTTGTGTTTTAAATAATTTAATCCCATGGAGTATCATTAGCTCAAGATGATGTAGTTCATTATCTAAACAATGGATATGTCCTTTGGAAACACGTAATTTATCCTCAGAATGATATTACTTTTCTTTTTTCTCTTGACAGCAAGGGAACTATGATTTTGGAAGAAAGAAGAAGCTATCACTTCCCATTTTAATTTCAACAGAATGAACTTTATTTAATTGAGATGTTCATTCCCCCAAATACAACCACAACTCATTGTCATGTATTTGATGATCTGTACAATACATTGGAAATTAGCTGGTATGTTGGTTTTCTGTCCTAGTAAACCAGGCTACAAACTCAGTAAAGGTGTAGTATAGGGACTACTTTTTTAGATCAAAAAGTTCTATTACAGGAACTGTTTAATCTAAAAAAAAAAAAGTAGTTCCTATACTACACCTTTATTCAGTTTGTAGTCTGGCTTACTCAAACTTGGTAAGATAACCTTGACAAATAATCTCCAGAGAGAGAAGTCAGAGGTCCCCCCTGCTGTCCTCTAGAGTAAAACTCTCCTAATCCTGTTTGCTCACTGTTTTTACTCGTGAGCTACTTATAACTTGTCCTCTTTCTGAGCAATGCTGGCTTAAACTGAGTTGTCAACTGTTGTTCAAGAAATGAAATATCAGTCTAATAGTAAATTACTGAATTAGTCAGGTCCAACACCTCCTCAAATCATATGCAGACTCAAAAACAAACAAACAAACAAAAAAAGCCCATCTCGCTCATTTAGCAAACCAGCCCTCCTTAGATGTGGCTGGATCAATTCTAGAAACTCTTCAGAAGGTTTGCTGCAAACCACATGTTTCTTTGCTTGGATCATTTTCTGCCATTCTCCTTCCTGTTTACAAAATCTATGGACTGGAGTTACAGGGTATTTTTTGACATAGTAATGCATTCTGGTGCACATATAGGTCTGGGAACTGCATGTTGGATAAAATCAAGTTAATTACATCTTGTTCCTTTTTACATTTAATGTTTAGTCTTTGTCATGATGTTACATTATACATTAAATACATTATAATCTATGCATATGTTAAGTAAATATTTCCTTTTGGTCCATAAATCAGTTTAGACAGAGAAGGGCAGTTTTTTGTACTTGCTTGATTTGATTTAATTTAATTTAATTTAACTTATTTCATTTATGCATTGTCTGACTCCAAATTAACTATGTGTGGTGTACAATAACACCAAACAATGTAGACAATATAATAAAACTACAAAAACAAGAGACAAAGAAAAGGAACAAAAGCTAAGAACAAATGTCAAGACTAACTACAACCACGCCCTCAAGGATACCTGGTAGCAGCCTCAAACACCCAACCTATGACCTGAATTCAGATGATTCAATACTCAGAGAAAATTTTTCCTCCAAGCTGATACTGAAATCAAAATTCATTTTCTGTTTTCGGAAATCAGTCTTTGTACTATTTGATCGGAGTAGGGATATCATATTCAGAACAGGAAATTTTAGTATCTTCAAAAAGCATTCCGGTATATTTATTGGTGTAATGTATTTGTTAAACTCCCATCTAGGATTATTTTTAATTTTTGTGTATCACATATAGTTATAACGATTGAAAACTAAACTGATTAATTCCATTAATTTTGATTTCATTGGCTGTCTTCACTCATATTGTCTCACTTTCTCCTATCTGTGTATGTGTGAACATGTTGAACCAAAATGCAACACGAGGATATAGGATTGTACATATGATTATTGTAAAAAATGAAACAGTAGCTGAAAAAATAAATCCTGCAATATTGTATAAAACAGTATTAAAATCTGCTGCAAGTCCAGCCTTGAATCAGAGGTTTAAATGTGACAAATTTCCCATCATCAATCATTTTTAGTACACTGCTTTACATACTGAATAAGTGTGATGGAGTAATTGCTTAGCAGCTTTTATAGAATACTTACTCTTGTGATATATTCATTATACGCTGCCTGTAGTTTTTGTGCACTTGGGGCTGTTTGTTCATTATGTTCTAAAAGTGAAGGAATAAAACTGGGACACTGATTACAAGACTGAATCATAATGACTATGTTTACTAGACTTAGCATATCTAATCTGCAAACTTGGATTACCAAGAGGTGGCAGCGAATATACAATAGTTTGACTTCTTTGCTGCCAGCTAATGGTCATACAGTATTATAATGTAGTTCAATTTTGATTTTTGACTTTTGAATTCAGACACTGTAGCAATAAGCTACTATTTATGACTTAAATCGATATGTAAAGCTAGCAATTGTGGCTTTTTCAATAAACTGTGGTTAGGAAAACCATGGTTCATATGAACCAAACAAACTGTTATTTATAACCAAATAATAAAATTAAACAGCAGCTTGCAATTAGTCAGCCTTGCCTGAATCCTAATCAAATATTTTAGCCTACTTGAGTTCTATCTGCTTATCATGCTTATTTAATTATATGAAAAATAGATTTAAAATTGAATCTAAGCTTGATGTTAACAGTTTGAATTACAAGCCAGAATCTTGTTTAGCAGTCTATAAAAAGCTTTGGCAATTCAAGTTCACAGTCTTTGAACACAATCTGCTTGTCACTATAGATTTCCCAATTTTTTTTTTTGTAGCAAGCCATGCAACATTTGGATGAGTTTTTAATACATGAATAAATATAAATATTGCAGGATGCATGCGTAAGCATAATGTATTGCATAACTTTACATGAACATAAAAGATCAAACATGGTGGTAAACAAAAATAATTAACACTAAGGGCACAATTTTCTATGAAGAGCTTTTTAGAAGAGCTGTCTTAATTTTCTTGTTTCTTTCTTTTTTCTTTTTGGTTCAAGCCTGAGGACAAAAAAAACTTGTAAAACAGATGGAACAAGCATATTGTTGAAAACAAATATATTGAAAATTCTCATTTCAATTGTTGCTTCTACAAATGCTTAAAATATCAGAGCATACATTTCCTATTAAAAATCTGAAAATATTGAAAATAGGATGCAATATTCTTTTCTGAAACTTTTTGGAATAGTGAAACTAGTTCTTTGTGTATTTGCTTATAGACCAATCGCCCCCAACCTTTTGAGCATCAGGCACTGGTTCCACGGAGGGCATATTTTCTGCAGACTGTGTGTGTGTGTGTGTGTGTGTGTGTGTGTGATGGTTTTGTGTGCTGCCTGGATCTGCGCATGCATGGATGGGGTTTCACTCACTTGCGCAATCTGGTTCCTGGCTGGCCGCAGCCTGAGAATTGGGGACCTCTTTTATAGACTGCTTGATTGCCTTAATTATGTCAGCTTTAGACTGGTAAAAGCTAATTACTTAAACCAATGGCCAGATTCACATATCAATCAGAACTATAGTTGTTTGTTCAATAACTATGGCATTATGTTCACTCAACATAAGCCAATATCAAATTAAACACAGGATGGATCAGGATTCAAAGGATGTACATCATGTGATTCGTTTCATAAGATACACGATATCATTCAGCTCTTTTCCTACTGTTGGACACACGTGTTGTCTGTATTTAATATTCTTTGTTACTAGTAGAAACCATCTCCTATTTTGTCTGCTATGATTTGATGCCTGAAAAGTTGAAATATATATATTCCAGTATGGAGTAACCTATTTTTCCAGTGTGCTCTGCATAATGTCTTGAATGCACAGCAGTTATTGATTTGGAAAATGGGGCACATAATACCTATCTACCGCTAGTAATTTCACAGATTACTTCTCTTTTAAGCACTGTGGATTTTGTCATGAAACATAAACTACACTGCAAATTTAAATATGCTGAAGGGCATTCAGAATGGTTAGTTAACAAGCTGAGAAGTGATTATCACCCCATCTAATAATTAGAAAAGTTCTCAGTACTTTACATTTCCATATTTTAAACACAAAGGAAAGGACCCTGCTTGAGTGCATTCTGCTGGCCAAGAGAAATGAAAAGCACTTAGCCTTACTAATTAGCTTCAAATACAAATTTAAGGTCACATTAATCTGATCCCTTTCTCTGACTAAAAAAGTACTTTGAACTTTTACAAAACAAAGTCTGTCAAGAATATTGAAAACCAATTGAAGTTCTTGGAAAAAGATATTCCAAAGCTATATGTCTCTACCTAGATTCATGAAGGTAATGGTTTGTTTTCCCTATGATACTTTACAGAAGTGAAAATTGAATTTTGAAGAAGCAAGATAAAAAGAGAATTGGTAGTTTCAAATCTTTGTGCATGAAAAGACCATGGATATACAAGAAAACAAATAAATAGATCATCCAAACAATCAATCCAAAATTCAATGCTCAAATTATCATTTTTTGACACATTATGTGACTACTTAGTTCTTTTGAGAACTACCAATGTTGTTGAAGATAGGAGGAAAGAAAAGAAGAGGCCAACCAGAGCAAGGTGGATGGATTCAATTATAGAAGTGATGCGTACACTATTGGGATTTCATATTTGCATGTTTACTGTGTTTTCTCAATCTTACATATCTGCTTTCAATTTTATTTTATCAGCAAAATTTCTATTTCTGGATTTTATCTGCATATATGTATATTTATGTACATGATTCGCTTGTTTAAAAGCATTTTATCACTTGTGGTATGTATTCTTGCAATCCCATTGCTGTATGTTGAATTTGAACTAAACAGCACTGTTCAGCAAAGTTTATTTTTCTAATATTAGAGAATTCAAGAAAATGAAGCTGGACTAGTAATATAGACACTGCACTATAACCCAAATATTTTCATAGCCAGACAAATGTCAGAGTGATGCACACAAACCAATACAAATCTTCAGAAATCAAGTGACTGCCAGTTGAATGAATGAATGAATGTAATTTTATTTCCTCTGACATGTTCCAAAGACACTGAATCAAAAAGTTTTCTGTCTCCATTACTGGTCAGTACATAGTCAATGTCTTAGGTCTAGGAGATATTAGAAATGTACTATGCTTCATGTTCAGTTCCAGAAAGTTCCTCTGGAGGATACTGGAATTTAAAAGTACTCTCTGTAACCCTTTGAAGCAATTGTGCCTTTTAATGACCGCTTTGAAGAGACAAATTCATATGTCCATCTGTTTAGAAGCACCTTTTCAGAATTAGGTCCAAAACATTGCCCAACTCTCGTAGTCATTATTAGCCCTCCTCTGCATAATTGTTTTTAATCTGTTTTAAAGATATTGGCAATCATCACTATTTTCTCTATTTACCACAACAAATTCTGAAAATTAAACATGCACCTTGCAAAGAAGCACATATCCATTCTGAATTTCCTATCCAATCAGATTATCTGATGACCTTAGATTCTAGTATTTTTGTTGAGTATAAAGAGTATAGGGTATAGGAGTAAAAGACAGAGAGGAAGAATCTTGGAAAAGAAGCCAAAATAACTTACCTCCAGATTAGAAATCACTGTTCCAATTTCCACATTTCCTTCTCACACAATTGCTGAACTTCAACCCCTTTTTCTTTTAAAATTGGCTTACTGCCAGTGTTGACTGTATCAGCAAATTATGTTCTTTCACAATTTATAAATTAACTTTCCCTTTCTAAAAAATAATGTAAAAGGTTGATGGTGTCTCTGTCTCTAAAGAGATTTTACAATGGCAATTCATTTTAAATTATGGTTTTAAAATTGCAACATTATTTTGAACTTAATTAGGCAGAATAATTTGATCCAACTAAAAATGACTTTGTATAATTGCAGGTTACATTTAATACCAACAATTGTCGTACAACTAATATGAGATACATTATTTCAGTCTTTTCCCCTCCTTTGGAATCACATTTTGTTTGCCCATGTTTCTAAATGTAATTTTGCAACCATCTTTTTTTTTTCAGAATGTCTTTTTAAAACCAGTGGGGAAATTTCTGCCTGCAGCAATATCTGAATTTCAATCCCAAAACACTTTATTTCCAAACACAATCTATTATATTTTACAGAGAGAATAGATGAGTTTTGAGGAAGGCATTGGAAACTTAGTTTGTGTTCAATAATTTAGATTGGGCTTGATTTTCTGTTAGGTATGTGACAAAGTTCTTAGTAATGTTTTATTGCAGTCCTACCTATTATATTACTGGGATAGCATTTATATTTAGTATTATGTAGAAAAGTTACATCACAAGGAATAATGCAGTACTTCCCAAATATTTTTAGAAGTTTGCCCTATCAAACTGAAGAATTATAGATTAATAAATATGATTGTTCTGTTCATGCTCTGATATGAAAATTATGGGTTTGTAATTTGCTTTTATATATTTGGAATGCAATGGGGAGGAGGTTACAGAAGATATGCTTAAGTATTGTCTGTTTTGACAGCAGAAGTCCCTATAGCTGCAATGTATCTATTTTCAGTCTCCACCAGAGTAAAGAATGGTAATACATGTAAGCATTAAGTGTAAAGTTGATATTTAGGTATAACAAACTAAGTAAGTGGAAGTAATTATTCTAAACAACCTTAACCATTCAGCTGTTATTGTTCACTGCAAGAATCTCAACACTTTGAAAACAGTACAATTATATTCAGTAGGAATAATATTTAATACAGAGCAAAACTATCCAAATGCAAGGTGCTGAGATGACTCACAGAGATAGGCGAGTGTGTATTAAAGATTGAATCAATGTACTGCACGGCCAAGGAAGCCATCTTCATTGAAGGTTATGGACTGTAATCTACCACCATGGTGCTATGTATGTTAGTACAAAGATAGCATATAGCACTAGCAACAACACTTAGACTTACAGTATATACTGCTTCACAGTGCTTTCCAGACCTCTGTAAGAAGTTTACAGAGTCAGCATATTGCCCCCAACAATCTGGGTCCTTATTTTATCAACTTTGGAAGGAAGGAAGGCTGATTCAACCTTCAGTTGGTGAGACTCGAACTGCCAAATTGCTGGCAGCTGGCAGTCAGCAGAATTAGCTGCAGTATTGCATTCTAAACACCATCCTTGCGGCTCTTCTGATTTGTCATTCTAGGACTGAAGCAGAGTGACTAACACCAACCTGATTTCTGTGGCAGTCAACTGGGATTTTTTTTAAAAAAAGCTAATCTGCACTGGTTCAGCATCATAGATTGGATATATTCCAGTCCACCAAATTGGTTTTTTTTCAGAGTGCAGATTTGAAAAGGGATCACCTGGTATCTTACTTTCCCACTTCATTATTGATGCTGTTTTATACATGAAAGAGTTAAACCTTGAATGACCAAAGGTCATTCTCGCTGAAACTATTTATCCTAATTTTCCACAATATTGTTTTCCAGTAGCTCTGGAAAGTTCTGTGGTTTTGAGACATAAATAGACAGAGATACTGCTGTTCATATTTCTCTGCTTTTGCTTTGCCATTTAATTGATTTTTAAAAATATGTTTTCTGGTGTTAATAAACATGAAACTATATTTTTGACAACTATATTGACTGCTCTGTATGCTGTGACATAGATATAAGGATTGAAGGGGTAGAGTGCTGGGTGCAGACTAAACTTGAAATTACCCACAGATTTTCCAACTTGTTATAGTTCATAACCTAAAATGAAAATAGCCTAATCTTGCATTAGCATAATGATGATGACGACAACAATCTCCTTCCAAAGAATTATGTGAATAAATAATTATTTTTGTTTCTTAAATATTAGGAAGCAAAACAATGCCTTTTCAAGTGAAAGGCCCAAACAGCTCAAGATATCCTGTCAGGAATGCAGAAATTTTCCTTCAATGAAATTTTATAAAATAGCAAATGCAGTCAGCCTAGATTTAGTTGAATGATGAATGTAATGATGCTCTTAAATAAATAAAATATATAGCTTTCTCCCAAAACTCCTCATGCAACCTCACACAGAGCAATGGTATGCTGTATTGGCCTTTAAGGTCCACCAGAGCATGAAATCAATGTCACAAGTCAGGCAAGGCAAGACCATTTTTCATTTCATGCGTAGGTCATCAGCAGTTCTTTGGCACCAGCAATGATAGTTTTAGGGCTTGTACTTTTTCTGTGAGTTCATATTCAGGTAAATGCTTTGAATTACTTCAGAAGGAAAACAGCTATTATTGTAATATATACTATTAAACTCTCCAGCCTTTAAATTCCTGATGATTGCAAATACATGATATTTTTAAATGTGCAGGATAGAGAAATGATAAAGTTATCGGTCATAGTTGCAAGTGTGCAATTTTCCTTTTTAATGGTAAGGATACAACTGATTAGTTGGTCACATTTTGGCTACGTCATAAGAACACTCAGAACTAAGTTTAACCTTAAGCGTGCTCACATTGTTATATGCAAGCGAAGGACCATGGTGGTGCAGTGGTTAGAATGCAGTCTTGTAGGCTAATTCTGGCAACTGCCAGCAGTTCAATTCTAATTAGCTCAAGGTTGACTCAGCCTTCCATCCTTCCGAGGTCAGTAAAATGAGGATCCAGATTGTTGGGGGCAATATTCTGATTTTGTGAATTGCTTAAAGAGGGCTGTAAAGGACTATGAAACAGTATATAAGTGCTATTGCTATTACTTTGCCAGTTAACATATTATTTCTTATTTCTACCAAACAGGAGGTATAAGTAGTTTAGACCCACATTTATGTTGCTCCTTTAAATAAGTATAACTAAATATAGTGGTTAGTGATGCAGTGGTTAGAATGCAGTACTGCAGGCTATTGATCACTGGCTGCCAGCAGTTTGGCAGTTCGGGTCTCACTGGTTCAAGGTTGACTCAGCCTTCCATCCTTCCGAAGTGGGTAAAATGAGAACCCAGATTGCTGGGGGCAATATGCTGACTTAGAAAGGGCTGTAAAGCACTGTGAAGCAGTATGTAAGTCTAAGTGCTATTGCTAAATAAATATGTTTAAATTATTTCTATTGTACTATATAGACAGAAGGTACTCTAATTTGATATTAACTCAAATATTCAAGCAAAGAGGTTTTCCCAGTTAAATTGTAAAGGTCCAGTACTGATATTCCATACTGTATCTCTACTGTATCTCTGTATCTAAAAACCCATGACTCCTGCTTTCAATGTAATATCACAGACATTTTTTTTCTGAAAATGTACAAATGAACTGTAGTTTTTTGCTGCTCTGAAGCTTTTTTTGGGGGGAGGGGGACAAGCAGGCTTAGAGTGATGCACATGGTATCAATAATTCACCTTTGTAGCCTGCCAGCAGAATGTACACCTCATTCTGACAACAGCAGTAAGAAACTACAGATGCTCCTATTTTACAGCCCAAGTATGGTGGCGTCATTTAAGTGGTAAGTACTCTGACAAAATAGAACCTGTTGGAATTTACTGGATAAAATGTATTTGAAACACATTTTTATTCTTTTCCAACATCACAATTTTGCTAAATTACAAGGCTGAGAATAACATTATAAAAGCTATATTTAAGATCTAGGACAAAAAGCCATTGGTTGTCATTTTTCCCATGGGTACCTTATCAAACAATGAAGATGAAGAATAAGAATTCATTTATAATGGAAAATTCTGCCTTAGAAATCACCCAATGGACCTTCTGATTTCTAAACTTAGCTGAAGGCTATCAGGATATAAAGAAAAATGAGGTCTAGCAAAATGTCTTCATCTTAAAATATGAGTAAATCTCCCTGGTAATGATCTTGTGCTTCTTTCAGTGCCTTGTCTATCACACCTTTTTGTCTTTTTATCAATTCATTTATAATAATGAATACCATTTTAAGATACTCTTGTGCATGTTTTATTTATTACCAATGTAACCAGGTGGAATTGACTGTACCTATTGTTTTACATAAAGTATCAAGATATTTGTATTGTAATCTAGGTTAAAAAAAAACCTACCCTAATGGATTCTTTTAAAATGTTTACAGAGCCTGAAGTTTAAAATTGCAGAAAGTTATGAATATAATTGAACATAAATACATTAAAACAATCTACACAAATGACAGATATATTTTTCCAAATGCCAAATATAATTTCAAAAAGACATCTGATATTTACAGCCCCACTGTAGACAATTTGCCACAATTTGCTTTCTTCTTCTACCACAAAGTATATTTTGAGTATTTCTGTTGCCAGAGAGCCAGTGTAGCTACAACAGCTTTGACAATTGTTTTATCAACCTCACCCCTAGATTGGTACCAAACCAGAATATATTGCAGTTTTATAGGCTCAGTTAAGATTTAGAAATATGATAATTACATAAGCAAGCAAATATTTCATGTTTTTTTAATTTATACTTAGTAATCACTGCATATCCAAAATGCAGTTATACATCAGTTATACAAGATTACAGAACTTTAGGGTACTAATGGGATTATGTTGATGATATTCATACTTGGTGGATTATCTAAAATTGTTTCTTTTCAGAAGGAAAATGGGATGTTTTAATACTTTGATTATCCTGCTGTGTTATATTATTAAAGCTTTAATAAGGAAAATATAGAATTTGGGACAAATGGATTAATTGTAGAAAGAACCATTAAGGGCCTAGGTGGCGCAGTGGTTAGAGTGTTGAACTGCAGGCCACTTCTGCTGATTCAATCTAGCGGTTCAAATC
>JANHFL010002310.1:19914-36398 GCA_032468155.1 Oxyrhabdium leporinum
AACAAACAAACAAACAAACAAATAAATAAATAAATAAATAAATAAATAAATAAATAAATAAATAAATAAATAAATGAGTTCAGAACTCTTGAGATACAGTTCTAAAACATTAAACTGGAATATGTTCATTTAATATGTAATGATCAGATGCTGTCATCCTTTTTTCAAAAGTTTCAATCTTATAACTATTTTTATCCTTAGAAAATTTCAGGAAAAAAATAAAATCGATTTCACAAACCCAGTTGGATTTTTCTTCTTTTGAGAATACTGTATATTACATTTAGTGTAATTCTCAGGCATCATTTTTTTTCAAGCCTTGGAAGAGAGTAAAGATAGAAATTTGAAGACCACATGCAGATGTTCACCTAAGAAACATCATCGTTTTAAGATAAGGTCATATCCAATGCAGAATAAGGTAGACAAACACTACAAATAGTAGAAAAGAAGAACATTTATGAAATAATAAGTATTGCATAGCATCCTGGGTGACACACATCTTACCTAATTGTCTGACAGTTGATTGTTAGCCCCCAGGATCCATATCAGAGTAAGTGCTGGTTTCTCTATAGCTAGTGGTGCTATAAAGTATTTATAATTCTTTGGTGCCTCCTCTTCCAAGCTGAATCCTCTTCATAGCTCCAAGATGCATCAGTTGTATATGATTGAGGGAGGGAATGTTTGTTATGTTCTTTAAAGGAATGTCTGTATGACATCACTCTGATTCTTCTAGGCCAGTATTTTTAAGCCTTGGGATATTTAAGATGGATTTCAATTCCCAGAATTTCGCAGCCATCATGACTGAGAAACACTGCACTAGACAGACGTCTATCAGGCATACTTTAATGAGATTCTTGTATTAAGTTGGGAATTGGACCTGATGAGTTAAATGACCTGTTCAACTCTAGAATTTCATGATTCTATGACTATTCTAACTGCTGTTCATATGATTGTCTAACAGATACAACATTATTCCAATGTCATTTCTGTAAAAAGCAAACAAGGCTTCTAATGACTTCTGTGGTAGTAAAATCTTGATTACTTGATTATTGTTTGTGCCCCATTGAATGTACAACAGCTTATGTATTGCTAGCTCCATCGAGGTCATTTTAATTGAAAACAATTGGCATAGGATACTTAAGAGTCTCAGAAGGATAAATTAAAAATCCAGGTTTCAAGCAGAGATACTGATGAAGCTAAAGCATATTTACCTATAGTACAGGTGCTGTTTTCACAACAGTATCTAAAATTTCATTTACTATATGACAGGTACACAAGTTGTAAAAAACACAGACATTTTACCTTAAGAACAGAAAGTAAAACATTTATAACTATCTCGAGCACAGGCTGGAACAAAAGTAGTTAAGTTATCAAGAGTATTTTGATTTAATAAGTGTAAACTTCCAAGATAAATTTTGTGGAATTAATTAAATTTTGTGGAATAGCTTTGTACTTTAAAAAGGTGTTGTAGCTATACTGGAGTTAACATATCCTTCCCACCAAAAATATTTAATATCAAACTGTAATACCAAAATATGATTAAATAATTTTCAAGTTTTGTTTAACATTTTGAGGTTTTAGTGTCACTTTTGATATACAATAGATGACTAAGGTATATGCATTCTGGGGAATAGAAACAAAATCTCAGTATATTCCATGATACAGTTAAAGTCTATAGAAAAAGGACTCCCAGAACGATCACAGAAGCATTTATTTCATGAATTATGAGAACTATGGAATGAAATACTACTAAACCAGCAGAAATAACAGTAACTATTATTATAAATAACACCTGCCATACCAATTATTACTTGGCATACTTTTGAACAGTCCATTTGGATTTTAAAAGACAACAAATGTTGAAGATATACCAGGGCAATTAAAAAAATTAAAAATAATTTGATTCATTTGCTAGGGGAGGAAATACAACTCTTCTTCAGGTATTACAGTGTGGATTCATTTGGAGTTGTTGACAAGAGACAAGAAAAAAAACATTGTTTGGAAAACCTACTTAAAGGCCAAATCATTAACTAAAAATGTGAATGAAGGCTAATCAGCGATTCAAAGGTTATTTTACCTTAATTTTCTTTTTAGAATGAAGAAATTAAGAGAATTTGGATACATCCATTGATGGAACAGATGCTGTGTTCAGAGGCCATTCTTTTAGAAAAGGAAGCAAGAGAAAAAAGTAATATTTAGGAATGTAATCAAAGAAGCACAGTGGTAAGCAGCCAAGAAAAATCAGTGGATAAGAGTTTCTGACAAATATGCAGTAGCACACATTTAAAACTACCAGAGAATGGCACTCTTTTACTACTGAAGAATAGATGAAGGACTGAAAACTACAGACTTTTTTTTACAAGTTTTTATGGCACAAGTCATTAGCATGTAATGAACAGAGTTCTACTCACCAAAGGTCAATTCTGGCATTTGCTAATGCAAAGCTTTCCTACATTCCTCTGCCTTTTATTTGGACAGAAACTGATAATGGGTAAGCCCCTACAATGCAGCTGGGAAAACATGCTTGGGAGACCATGAAGAAAGTAATTAATGGTAATTAAGAAGTAACATCTGTAGTCATATATATGTGACTATTTTAATCGGTCATGCAAAACTATTTTACATTGTTCACCTCATTTATCTGGGTACTCAAAGGAAAGTGTGCATAAACATCTGACCAGATGTTTGATTAGAAGACAAATGTGAATATGCTGATTAAAAACTGAGACTATCAAAATGATCAAGGGTTAGAACACCAATCAAAAAGATAGTCCTTGATTGATTTCACTACTGAGACTGAATGATCTTCAGAATATATCAACATTCACTAACCATTGTAGTTTAATCAACAAACTGTAGTCAAACAAATCATGGTTTAGTGGATCAGGAAGATTATATTCTGGAAAGCATTATTTTTAAAAAATAACCACAAGATAATGTTCTGTAATTTAATCTTGCCTGTCAGAATGCCATGCTTTCTTCTCAGATTTCTTTTGAAATGCCGAACTGTTCCATCAAATTGCCTGGAATGGTGTGAAGGTCATGGATCTGTAAAAATGTGCTGCACTGCTTTTCATAAGTCATGAACCTGCATGCTAAATTTTCCCTGTGACAGATGAAACTCATCCAAAAAAGAATGAGAGTGCAATAGACTTGTCAATATTCTGAAAAAAACAATGATTATAGAATCAATTAGAGTCAGTAGCAATCAAGCTCAAGGAAGAATGAATATCGATCTCTTCTCCTGTGGACCAAGCTTTCATATCTCAATTTCTGACTACACCATTATTTGATATTTTATTTAGAATGTGTTGAATTTTATTTTCAATTTTTAAAAATTCTGGACAGCTCCTATGTATAAATTTAAAAACTGTAAATAAAGTCCCATTTCTAGAAACCTAATGGACATACATGATTGCATGAAAACTACAGCATCTTTAAAATTCTGAGGTAAACCAGGATGGGAAATTATAGATAAAAAACTAGTTAATGTTTCTGTTTTTATCCAGATTCAGTAGAAAATGAATGTGGACTATTTTTTTCCAACCAGAAAGTGATGGAAAATTTCCACTTCATTGAATTTCACTCAAATGTTCTTACATACATCTGGCAACTGAAAGGAAAATCAAATGTCAACTGTCTCATTCTATATCTTGGCATCTTCAAATTTCTTTCTCAGAGAAAGTAATAAAGATGACATCTCTCTGCAGGCTGAATTCTCAATTTCCATAGTTACATTACAGAAGAACAAATCAGTATCTTCAGTGTGTAGAATAATTCAGAAAGAGATGGGTCAATCTGTCAAGGCTGATTTTTCTCACTTTCTTATTTTTTTCTAACACTAAATTCATTTTGGTCCATGTCCAGATCTGTTTACTTTAAGGAAAAAAAACGAATTCCATTTTATACTGAGACACTTTAAATCTTAGAAAGGTCTATTTCAGGAGCTGACATATACATCTCTAATAGACATAAAGAAGATGCTGAAAGGGCAGAAGGCAAAGGCAATTGTAATTGTTCATTACCACAGCAGAAGATCAGTAGATAAATTAATTAGGCAAAATGAAGAGAAGGCTAAGATTTGGTCTAAGAGAACAAAGCTTTTGGAAGACTGATTGGATATGGTCTGATTAAGTTGTCACATTGTAGTATTTGTAAGTTGATTTCTGAATTTAATATTTCATGCTTCATTTTGAGCTAAACCATGGTGCATGAAAATATACCACTACTTGGCAGCACTTTCAAATTGTTGAGGATTTTACCATTATACTGTGTTTTTTTTTTAAATATGCCCCTTTATACTCTGAAGGAAAATGGATATTTCTAGAGTGCAGCCCACTCTACTCTTTTCACTCTCTTATATAAAAGTCTTTCAAACCTTGTTATGTTTATCATCCTTTGGGAACCTGATCTGATGGAGTCTGAATTTGGATATCTCTTGGATTGCATGACAGCTACTGTTTCCCAAAGGAATCCATGAACAGAACTCTAACACACCAAGTTATTTTTTTACTGCAAAGTGAAGAACAAGCTGCCTTTGGTTGGAGGCTTCTTGAACTTTATAACAAGTTTATAGAAGGTCATGCAGGAGTTGGTGGGAAAACTGACATCAGTTCAAGTAAGTGCATTAGCTATAATGATACAATATCAAGATGATATTTTGCTAATTAATTTCCATACATTAGGGCATTGTCACTGAGCTCATTTTAAAGTGTCCTGTTTGTTTGTTAATCAGGTACACCAGAACTAGATGATATAGAGAATTATGACAGTTGTTACTATTTCTAATTATTAAAATAAACATTCTTGATAATTCTTGACAGCATTCAGTGAGAAAAATGGGGAAAAGTTTTTCAATAAAAAGTTAAAATGACAGATAGACACACAATGATGAATAAAATGAGCACTATTATTCCATTAGTTTTTGTCAGACTTTTCTACTTTATTAACTTTCAGATATATTGGAGCTGCATGTAGGAAGGTCAAAACTGACTAAAACTTCTAAAAGGTATGGTTTCAGTACATATGGTGTGTGTGTGTGTATATATATGCCAGGCTGGTTTATAAAATAATATCTTCAAAAAGCAGGGCTGAAGACAGCTATTCCAAGGGAAATAAACTGGGAAGCTAAACACTAAGTTAGGGAAACTAAGAGCAGGAAATAGGCTCAAGATTATTTAAGGCTCTTGTAATCATGCCTTTTATATCAGTTATGATCTGTAATAAAGGATATTGATCGATATACTTTTTCAGAGAGATTACTAAATTCACAAAACAATTCCTTTTCAATTTGAGATTACCACAATAATTGGATTTATATAATATTAGCAGTGATGTCTCCTCCTAGAATTAGTCTGGTAGCTGTTAACACTTCCTTAGTTTGCTATTGTCCCATATAATGAATGCAAATGTATGAAACTTCAGAAAACAGACAGTGAAGCAAAATTTGGGTGTGCTGCTAAACATTTGGATAAATGTTTCTGACAAATTTGCATTAATCGTTTTATTTTATAAGATCTCAGGTTCATTGGACTCCCTTCTCTTGCAGCCTTCAAGCAAAAGCACTGTTACAGATCCAGTTTTCAATTTCTTGCACTAAACACTGAATTAGATTAGATATCTCAGATCCATTCATATATCTCTTGCTTGGTTTTTTATTTTACATTTAAGATTCAGCTAACACCCATTCATATGGTTTGTTTCATGCTTTTTTTACTTTTAGCTTGGTACAAAAAAAGATCCATGTATAATTTAAAAAAAAATGTTTCTCTGAGCGCATTCCAAGCCAAATAATTTCTTCCAATGGCAGAGTTCAATGCCAGAGTTGAAACTGAGCTATCTTTTTTACATAGAAATTCATTTGTGGTTACCTTACATTTTGTTCTTGCAGGTCCTGGAAGTCAATCAGAAAATCTTGGAGTCTCTTCTAGAGTGGGAGTAGCACTGGCCAAACACTTCCATATTTTTGCCAAGAAACTTACATGGGCATGCCCATAAAGTCACTAGGAATTGAGCTCAACTGGAACAAAACACAAGGGCATACTAAGCAAAGGGCTGCATGATTTGACCAGACTGCATGTTATGTGTCAAATTTCCATTTCTTCACAGCAATTGCCTTCAGTAACATAAACAGATTATTATTCTTATATACCTGAATAATGATTTAAATATCTATAAATGTATCTACTAAATCTTAACCTATTGCACCATATAAGCATTTATAGGATGTCTCCTTGCAACTTTGTGATAGCCAGGCAAGACAGCTGACTTGAAAAGGATTTCTATCTGTGGCTCACATATACGGAGGGCAGAATTACCCTTTGAGAATCAGCTTCTGTTAGAATTTAGAATGTCTTTGCAAGTATAAATTTATAATTATTTGAAATAAATCAAATATATAATATTTTTATGTCTATTTAAGAACATGCAGCAGAAGATAAAATTGTCATACCTGATTCTTTTTTATTGGCTTAGGAACATTTCATAACATACTCTTTTTTCCATGCACACAAGTTAAGTTTTCCGCCCAAAATATAAACTCACAAAATAAAGTATCAGCAGCACAGCATCCATGCTTCAGGGTCTCAGAAGAATTCTGATATTAAATAAGATATTTTATTTTTCAAAGGCTGACATCTCAAATGACTGCCAAACTACAGAAGATATTTAACTGAACTGCAAGATACTTTCTCATGAATGAATTCTCATTAAGATTTCAGGGAGAAAATGTTGAAGTAGGAGATTTGGCATGTAAGATTTTTTGCAGGTAAGATTTCAGCCATTTATTTAATTTGCCTGTTTCTTTACTGAAACCAAGTACCTGGAAAAAATTACCAAGTCCTGACCTAATGTCAAGTAAGAAATGGGACACAGCACATAACCTTGTAGCAATAAATAAATAAATAAATAATGAATACTAATGGTAACCATCTGAAAAAAAGAAGAGGGATAGGTGAAAATTGTGTGATAGTTTATTATGTGTCAGAAAAATAGCTTCTTTTCTTGGTATGCATGCACAGGGCATATATTTTACTCAGTGTTCTTACATATAGCATCGAAATGTATCTAGTTTTCCACTTAAATGGGTAATTAAGTATGCTCATAGTGTATTGTAAATGATGACAAGAAAATCACTTTGGAAATATCTTTATCTCCTGGAGATTGCCTTGTTGATTTTTTAAAAAAGAAATTTAGTTGTAATATGGATTGGGTAGATTTATTCTTATTTGTGGTAAGGACTAAAATTGATTTTTAAAAAAAATTCTTGGAAGTAAACAGAGTTTTAATAAAGACTTAAAATTTTCTAGTTTTATTTTTCCTTTGAGTCAGTGGCTTTTTTGTTTACATGTAATGCTGTGTTCAGATATCAACTAAACTTATGTGAAGAAATAATGTTAATACATTTAATGCTTCAAAGGCTACAAGAACTCAAAATTTATGTCACCCAATCAATCTCTTCCCTGCCCTATGGCTGTCACTGATTTATTAACAGAGTAATAACGGTAATAATGAGGCTGCCTTTGTTCTCCTCCTTTGATAAATGTATATGCCATATTGATTACATTAATATTCCTTTGTGATCATTCTGCTTGTAATAAAACTGTGAAAGATAAACTGTGTTCCATTTCATTCTTTTTCTTCTTTAGAATATAATATATTAAATATATTATATTTTTCTTTAGAATATGTTAAAATACATCCTAATTTCAGGCAATTTAACACCATTTCAGGGAATTAGAATTAAAATTGACTTTTGTGTAACAGGAATTGACATTTCAGAGTTCAAAGCTGGCACAAAACAGAAGACAGAGAGAAAAGGTTGCCTTTTAGAACGTATGCATTCTGTGCTGAATTCTTTAATAAAAACATAAACCGGCCACTGAACAATTCCCAGTGGAAAATAGGCCCTATTAAAAAATGATGTAGTTTATTGGAGAACATGCTTCTGCAGTCAGGGTCAAGAAAAGCCCCAGTGAATGGTAGCCTGCACAGCAAGTGAATTGCTTCTGAAACCTCAGAACACAATGATGAATTTTTTTTGAAGGTCAGAATTTCTATTACAGGCATTTATGTTTCTGTAAGAGTTGTTTGAAATATTTTATTTTAAAAACACCAGCTTTCCAATCACCTTGATCTTTACCTGGGTGGATCGTAATAAAAGGAAAATGGAATTTATAAAATAACAATAATATCCACCTAATTACATAACAATAATATCAACAGAAATTACCTTAATGGCAACAATATTTGTGAAGTGGTGATGTACTTGATGGAGAAAGTAAAAGGATGGCCTCAGCAATGTGGATGGATTATAGTAGCGATGAGTGCACTGATGGGAGACTTGAAAGACCAGGTTAGAGATAGATCATGATGATCTGTCTTTGGGTTTTACAGATTAGATTGACAGATCTTTATAGAAATGACTTGTTCATACTATTATGGAAAAACAAAAAGCTGTGATTTGATGTTAATGCCTTATTTTACTGTAACAGAGAGAATTGGAATGCAGTGCTTCTTTTTCTCCTCCCCCTCCATCTTTCCTCACTTGTCTACCACCTTTTCCCTCCCCCTTCACTGCTCTTCTATTTACTTTTGTATTTTGTATTTTATAACACTCCATAACTTAATAAAAATGTTTAAAAGGAGATATAGATCATGACAGGGATGATGTGTTTACTAGGAATTGAAAACAAAATCAATTTAAAAAATCCACTTGAACCCCAAAATAATGAATTCTTTTATGTTAAAACTCAGCCCTAAATATTTAAAGTCATCTTTATATTTTCACTTAAATTAAGAGGAATTTGTAGACTACAGCAGGCTTTGCATTAATGCATAGATGTCATTGGAAGGGGTATAGCTGAAAATTTCTCTGTTTGGGGAGCCTACTAACTTTTTTTAGCTTTCAGTAAGTGATACCTATGAAATGCATCATTTTAAAATAATGAAGCGTATGTATCATTTCTTTACACCAGTTGGGTTATTGACCCTGACATGTAGCAGAAATAATATTGACAACCATATTAAGCCTTAAGTTACAGTAAAATAATTGGATTCCAACCTTAACATAGGGTTATATTTTAATAATGAAGATTAAAAAGTTCTTGGACTCTGTTTCATAGAGTACCTTGAAAAAAAGGTACTCTCTGGATAAAGTAAGTAAAGCAATTGTCTCTATTACTCTTCATACAAGATTTCAGAGAAGGAAGACTAAGAAGAAATTTGATTCATTAAAAAATAGTCTAAAGAGGACAATTCCTTTGATGTTAAAGACAATGCACAAAGCATGTGTAAAATCTGACCTTTTGTCTATTCCATAGACAAATTAAGAAAGAATCTGCTTCTCATTATCTGTACCAAGAAATTGGCCTAATGATTTCCACTGTTGGTGTAGAGCTACATACAGCTTCAGAATTTATACGGGATTAATTCTTCTGAAGAGTGAAGAAAGTGATATATAGGCATTGAGAACTATAAACTTATTTAGCTATAAATCCATTTGATTCTCTGAAAGGTCAGAAGAGATATTCTGATTTAAACCAGAAGAAGAATAGTTTTCCTATATGTCTATTAAATATGGTACTTTACTTTTTGATACTCATCATCAAAAATAGTCGGACTTATACAAATTTACAAATATAAATTATAATCAGTGATTCCTCAGTTGAGACTATGGCTGTTAATTTAATTTTTGCAATTTATTTTCTTCCCATAATCTAAGAACTTAAATATTTGAGGCTTCAAAATCCTTGAAAAAGGGAAATACTATTTCCATACTGCTGCACAAAAAACTGCATTGTTTTGTCCATGTAGTCACCAGGGCTGAAGTTTAACTCAAAGGAATGTTTACATGTTTTGATGTTGTACACATGGAAACACACACACACAAAGAGAGAGAGAGACAGAGAGAGAGAGAATATCCTGAACAGCAAGAAATGGGGTTGGGAACCTGTTTTTGAAGGAGACCGTTGTAAACTTTCACTTACAAGTGATTAATTGAATACATTTTTTCTTTTAATAATAGCAAACTTTTGAACCCTACTTTCAATAGTTTTCTTTATAATGTTTCGGTCAGATTAAAACAACAGAAAAGCTAGGGGAAAAAAATCCATATTGCAACAGTTCATATAGCTGCACAGTGCATGTTTTCATTTGCTTTTGAACCAGAAAAAGAAGGAAGAGCAGCTGTAGCATAATCCAGTCTCTTATGACATAAATTGATTTCCTCACCTAATGTGCTTATTAAAACAGAAGTGTTTATGACCTACAGTCTACCTTTTCAACTTTATGGAATGCCATTAGGAGTTAGTTATATAACAGAGTTGGACAAGAAAACAAAATGGTATCTTCAGGAATCAAACATTTTTTTCCAGTTCAGTTTAGATTCAGCTGCAACAAAAACACTACATTGATTCTGGCTGAGGACATTCAGTAACTGAGATGGCACACATAATCAACTAATTCAATAGTCACATATTTTGTGATTAATTTATAAATATTTTAAATTTAAGAAATGTAATCTGCATTTCAAACATATATACTACATATGTGTTTATATCATAATAAATAGGAAACATTTGAAAGGTACAAAATATGAATGGCTATTTTTAAGATTTTATGCATAAAACTGCAATGTTTGTATAAGCAGCATCTTTAAGAAAATGTCATAAGAATACTTAAAATATATAATTATATATATATATACCGCTTTGTGTGTGTGTGTGTGTGTGTGTGTTCTAAACATAAGTATTCTAAATATAAATAAGAGACAAAAAAGCTTGTCCATGACACTTTCTCTATTGAGCATAAATACCTTGGTCTTCATTAAATATGTTTTTTGATGCTGGATATGTGCTGTTGCAAATATTCCTTATACAATCACTTATTGCAATTATTTGAACTCTCAACTAACACCATGGCATCCTTTGCATATAAAAGTGTGTATATATTCATGTTCCTGAAGAACACACTTTTAATATTACCCAAAGCATCCTTTCATAGCTTTCCATAAACACTTTAAGTAACCATGGTGGAGTTACAGTTAGGATATATACACACCACATATCAGGAGGTTGAAAACTTTTTCTTTGGTATTTATAAGAGGTAGGTTTATACTGAATGTAAACTACACTCTTAGTGTGTTAAGCCTATTATATACAACTTATCTATTTACTTATGCCTAAGATATATTTATAAGGGAGAAGTGACAATACTTAGCAAGATTAAAATTGCCTCTTTCAAGTTGTGTTTATAAGCTTTTCTAGTGATAAAGCCAGCAGCAACATTTTTGCTTTAGCCTTGTCCTTTAAGGACTGCGAATTATGTCCCTTTTACCAGAGCTTAATGTTCTTTTAACTTACACATATATTTTCTTCCATCCTCCATAATTCAGTGTGTACTTCTTTAGGTTGAAGTAACCTGGTAATTGCTTACTTTTACTGAGTTATATCTTTCATTTCTTTTCTAGTTTTATTAGTATTAACAACATGTATTAACACCATTAATTGTTAGTAATGTAGCTGACAATGTCTTTGGAAGGCTTGTGAGACTGTTAGATTCTGCTATTTTTTATTCAACTGGATTAGCTTCAAAATCTCATTGCTTATTCTACTAAACTGTTGATGTTCAGTTTTATCACCTCCAAAGAAGGCTGGGTTCTCTTTCAGCTGTCTGACTCAATTACTTTTCTTTATTCCACTGAATTCCACTGTCCCTTTGGTATTTCTATTGTTACCTCTTGGTAGTACAAGTGTGATCAAAAATCCACCGTATAACATCCCCCTCACCTCCCTTGCTGATCCACTTTTCTGATTCAAATATCTGGGGGAAATTTTGGCAAGACTGATATACTCTGAAACAAACTGTTTTAAAATGATAAAACAAACATTACACTTCTTGGCCACAATTACGTAAGGTGGATTTGTAGAAAAAATAGTTATGTTTAGCACAGGGTTGATACAAGATATATTTGAAGAAAAGCATACCTTGCTAGCCATTATGTAAAGGATTGGCTATAGTTAGGCTTGATATTGTATGGCAGCAAGCAGCAAGGGAATATTGTGCACATGAAAACAAAAATGACTTCATATAAATGTTAATATATTATAAAAATCCCATAATCAATAAAGAAAATGAAGCTAAATGAAGACAATAACTGGAAATATGCCTCCAAAACAACCACTATAGGTTGAAGGAAAAATATATAAGCATTCTGAAATGGCCTTCATAGTTTCTGAATGTGAACATGTATTGTATAAATTCAACTGTATGTGTTTTTAGGTTCTGTTTCAAATACCGTTGCTCAACCATAAAACCATAAATAGAATGAACCTTGCCATTTGAAGGAGAGAATCCATTAAATTTCTCCATTCATTAAAGTCATTGGCTGCTGATGTTAAAAAGTAAGGTCAACTCAGGTTCAACTCCTGATGACTGCAAATCAAACCAAATTTTACTATTTTATCCAAATTTTATTACTACAGATTTCTGAACACTATCTTTGCCATTGTCTTTTTCTGTAATATTTATCTGATTTCCCAATCTGTGAGCAGCCCCACAAGTCAAGCAGTCTCAGGTCCTGATAATAATCAAGATCTTGCTTATCTTCTAAGACAACTAATTTGATGTAGTTCTTAAGGCATCAGGCTAGAAACCAGGAAACCAGGAGTTCTTAGGCACAAATCAGTTGGGTGACTTTGGCTAATCATTTGCTTTTAGCCTGGGAAGGAGGCAATGGCAAACAACTTCCCTAAAATCTGACCATAGTCACAAGGTGTCAAAAAATAAAGGTGTGTGTGCACGGTCCCCTCCCTCAAACTTCTGAGCTTAGCTAAAGGCAAGTATCCCCCCCCCAAAAAAAAAACCCATTCTTTTTACACAGCAACAAGATTTGTTACAACTAAGGAAGTCTAGTTCTGTAGGAATGAAAAGCAGCATTATTATTTACTTATATCGGTTAACTGACTCGTTGGTTGAATGTATTATTCTACTACTTGATATGCTTTCTCAGCCATTCCGCAATCATTGATAAACAACAGGTATCAATATTTAAATTAATGAAATGTATTTAAACTAATAAAAAGAAGAAACAATTTCCCAGATTCAAGCTCTGGCTAGATCACAGTTTAACTTTTTAATAATTACTGTGTTGATTCCAGGCAAAGAAGGCAATGAAGCTTTACAAATTAATCAGGCCAATTTTCCTCTATGTTGGTAACTCAGGACCCCTACTGGGAACCAGCCACTGCAAACAATTGAATCTCTTCCTGCCCTATTTCCCATTCCCCAGTCATTTTATACTGGGAAGATTAGGGCATTTTCAAAAAAGGCTACGCATGTACTGCAAAGCTGAAGCTCAAGGCTTTGATAAAAAATAAAGTTAAAATGTACAGAGTCTGGTAACAGAAAATATCTTTCTTCTCTAGTTATTTGTGATATATCCTGATTCCCCCCACCCCCGGCACTCAAGGCAGCATATGAATTCTTTTACCCATGAATAGGTAGAAGTAACAGAATATGACTGGCCCAGAGTTTTCCAGTGGGGGTTAGTTAGAAACTGAGTTTCCCCATTTTTAGACCAGTAGTGTAACTTACTATAACATACTTGCTCTCTTATGGTAGAACACTTTATTTTGGAATAGGGAGAATCTCTTGAAAAATACTTTGTAGAATATAACCAAGCAGAATGACATATTGTGATTCAGGTCTGTTTTTCATAAATCATTACATAATGGTTGAAAAACCATTGCTTCTCAAAAGTGCTTCCATACATTTAGATGAATCAGAGATATATGCACTGCTATGTTAATAATAATCCCAATATAACTGTAAACTTCATTTTTCAGAAGATCACTAGGAATTATAAACATCCCTGAACAGCAGATGTTTATATTCTGATATAACAAGGTTAGTGAAACAATTTTTCAAAGTTCTATCAACATGAGACTCTGGGATAGTCTTCTCTCACTAAACAATTTTATCAGTTACCAAGTACTTTCTGACTTACGTTCCCTCCAGGCATTAGAATACAACAGGAACTTTTTCAGATGCTGTACCAAGCTTTGCACGTTTGATTACTGCTTAGTGATGGCTTTTTAGAGATTAACGATACCCTGCTATTCAAATACTCTCCTCTCCTACAGTATATCTAATTCACTGACATGTTAACTTCAGAGAAAATTAGTCTGTCTATCCAGAGCTCTCAGATTTTGCTCAATGATGTCAATTTAAATTGGAGAGAGAGAGAGAGGGTGAGACAGAGAGAGATGTAATATTAGTATTCTGAAATTTGCTGAAGGCTACTTGAGCCTGAATCTATATTCAGGCACTTTAAACATAGTGAACTTGATCAATATTTACTCAAAACAATTCCCATAGAGTTCAGCTTCTGTGTATATACACAGAATGAAATGATGCCACCAATAACCTTTAGATAAGGAGATTTATTATATTTAACCAATGTCATCATACGATATTGAGTGACAGAGAACAATAATGGAAACTCTGAGGAGAAGATCTCTTAATAGTTTCAAGAGTCCTTGAGAAGTCATATTTGGCTGCCTGAATTCTTCAATAGGAGCACTCATTTGGGAAACAGAAAGGCAGGGTAAAGATGTTATTTATTAGGTTTACATTCTACCATTCCTCCAGGAGCTTTAGCAGTGTACACCTTTATCCATTTCCCCCCACTTCCACACCCCCACCCCAAACTTATAATATAAATTGAACTGGGAGTTAATGTTTGGCTAAAGCTAACCAGTAAATATTGAAGGCTACAGTCCCGTCCCCGTCCCCCCAGTTCTATTCTCCTCCCCACAACCCACCAACCCACCAAATGTATAATATAGATTGAACTGGAAGTTAATGTTTGGCTAAAGCTAGCCAGTGAACATTGAAGGCTACAGGTCCCCCCAGTCCTATTCCATTCCCTTAACCATTATATTACATTGGCTGTTGCATTTTGTTTCTTCAGATCCTATTAGTGATTCGGCTACAAAGGGAACCAAGAGACTAATCTAAGGTACCAACCAAGAAAATAAATCTATAGAATGTAGCTTTGCCATGCTGACTAGTAGCATTACCTGAATATAGACAGGTTTCTCCACATAGTTGAAACCATAAGAGATTGGGGCCTGAGCCAATAGGACATCAAAAATGATGAGACAAGTTCAAAAGGTTTTTCGGGTGGCCATATGCATGTCTTTCAGAGGACATGCTCCTGTTTAAAGGACACTCTGAAAAGTTTCTGTCTGAAGCTGTGCTGTGGAAGAGCTGACTGTCCTCAATCTGTTTTAATGTGGAAGAACTGTAAGAAAGAAAAACAGGAATTTGATGCTGGGTAAAGAGCAGATTCTTCAGGCACACAGTCCATCTGGATATATATTTCTCTATTATAATGAGTTGTCTTGTATTTCTATTTAAATTGTGGTTAATACTT
This sequence comes from Oxyrhabdium leporinum, assembly GCA_032468155.1. Classification (NCBI taxonomy): domain Eukaryota; kingdom Metazoa; phylum Chordata; class Lepidosauria; order Squamata; family Cyclocoridae; genus Oxyrhabdium; species Oxyrhabdium leporinum. The sequence continues at coordinate 35,348 of JANHFL010002310.1, forward strand.
CTAATCCAGTTATCTTTTCATAGAAATTAAGATATGTAAATCTGATATATGTTTTTGCCTTCTTTTTTAGGAATGCATTTCTTTTTTTCCTGGAACTGTATAGCATGGCATCCAAATGAGTGCAGCTTTGCTCTTCTTTTCAAGTATTCATGAAGGAAGAAAGGCAAGTAGTTTTCCTGCTTAGCCAAAGCTGTTTCTGAACTGCAAGCTTAGAAATCCCTGCTTTCAGTGTCTAAGATTATTATTAATATTATTGCAATTTTTCTCATCTGTTTGCCAAACTGAAGTTCCTAAGTTATAAGTTAGAAGCATAGTTCAGGCCACGGTGATGAACATATTGTCTACAAATAGAACTCATAATTTGGACATCTCTAAAACTCTGTGAATAAGGCAGAGGAGGAGCACAAATGATTCATCTTGTGAAATATAGTTTTTAAAAATAGTTACAGTAAATACTTTTAAATAAAGGTTATAATTGCAGCCAATTAGCCTCTTCATTGCCTAATAAAATGTCTTATTAGATATAAAATTGTATGAACTGTTAAATATAAAGAAGTCATTTCCTGAGTATAAGAATCAATTCAGAGTTGTCACTTGAATGAGGTTTTATTGAGTTCTGTCACAATAGCATATTATAATTAACAAAAATCTACCAATAATAAAAAATAAGCAAGGTTCAAATCACAATCTATACAGCTTGGCTCTCAACTTGCTGACTGAGTAAATTTAGATTAGCATTCAAGATTCTGAATTCACATAAGACTATTAATTAAACAATATTCTTAATGTAGTCTTATTCATAATTGAATTAAAGTGTAACTAAAGTGGCAAAATAAACAACTCCTAACTAATCAAATGATCAGATTTTTCTTTTTTTGGCTCTGTTTGATAAAATAAAATAAAATAATAAAATTGCAACAAAATCATGTAACTGCAATAGATAGATTACATTATCTATCATCTATCTTATATCCATTCATATCTATCTATCTATCTATCTATCTATCTATCTATCTATCTATCTATCTATCTATCTATCTATCTATCTATC
>JANHFL010002310.1:57867-69603 GCA_032468155.1 Oxyrhabdium leporinum
AGGACAGATTTTCTACCATGGAAGTTCATTGGATGGCATTTGCTCAGTCATTCTCTCTCAGTTGAATATATATACCATAGTTTTTGGAGGGAGAGAGAGAGAGAGAGGGAGGGAGGCAGGAAGGGAGGGAGAGAGAGAGAAAGAGAGAAAAATGTTGCATTGTATACTATCTGTGAAGACAAGGGATGATATAAATCTAACAATACATGAATAAATGAAATGTTTTAAAAATAAAAAACCATAGGTAGCAATGACAAATAAACAAACACATAAACATGTAAACATGAAGCTAAGTGGAAAAATATAAGACTCTGAATGTGAATTAGATCACAAACTTTCAATATAAATAACTTAGTGAGCTTCACTTTATAATATATGTAGTTCTACACTTTCTTACTTTGTGAGAAAAATAAGTTCTTTACTATTTTTGCTTATCAAAGCATCCCTATTTTGAAATGCAAATTGCAATTGACATTACGTATTTGTAACTACTGCAATTTAATCTTGGAATGAAAAATTTACCATTGCAAATCAGGGTCTGCTTTGGTTACAGTGACACTTTTTTGTTTTTACTAGCTTTGATACGCTTACATATTACAAAAGAAGTTTAATGAAAAATGTAAATTTTGCAAGGCACCTGCTATTTTGTATATTTAATTCAAAGCTATATAGACAAATTAACTGCTTTTGTAACATTATCATGATTGTGCATATGCATATGTTTTTGTGTAAATGTGTGTGTGTATATGTGTGTGTGTGTATGTATATATATATATATACATGCATATATACATATACATATAGACATATATACATGCATATATGTGTGTGTTTGTATCTATATATATATACACATGAATATATACATATACATATAGACATATATACATGCATGTATGTGTGTGTGTGTGCATGAGATGTTTATTCAATTCAAATAATAGAATTTCATCTAATATTTACCACTAAATTCTTGGCTCTGGCTTATTGAAAAGAACTTGTTTAAATGGATCCAAGAACTTGAATATGATCACAAAGATACTGGCAGAATATGGCTAAATGCCATATTGACATTGTTCTCCTTGCTTACAAGAAAGAAATGAGAAGAGTTATTTCATCAAATGCTCCAGGAAAAGCAACATGGCATAATTTGTTTATAGGCATACCAATAATACAATGTATACAAATCTCCCTAAGTAATGTTTATTTTACTCCTTATTTTTCCTTCTCTCCCTAGATTCATCATTGATCCTCTTTTGATTGACACTGCCAATCTCTTGTGCTAATTGTGCATACTTGAATATGTGGCTTCCTGGCTAGTGCCAAAACTAGAAGTGTTTCTTCTAAACATGATTTATAAACAGTTGTCTTTAGCATGATTTAGTATTCAAACAAATATGGTTACAACATTGGAATTATTTCCCAATTTGAACATATATATTGCCCATGTGCAGTACATTTTGTGGAAAGGTTTTAATTTTCTTATGATCTTTTTTGTTACATGGTCAGTAAACAGGTTCTTTCTTGGATAACCAAGAAATTTGGTTATAAGCTCCAAAATTATTATCAGTTTCAAAATAGATTAAATTGGAACCTTAAGATGATAGAGAATTTTAGTGTGTGTTTGTGTGCCTAGATAAAATGATAGCAATACCACAGCAGCTCTATACAAATGTAAAAGACATACTATAAGAGGGGAAAAAATAAAACAATTTGTAATTCTACAGAGTGGCCATTCTTTAACTCTTTTCCATGTTCAGTTTTCTTCACTCACCCTATATTTATTTATTTATTTATTTTTACATTTATATACCGCCCCATTCCGAAGACTCGGGGCGACACTTCTCCTAAAGACAAATTAAACAATCCCCGTGATACTGCTGAAAGAAGCTGGCATTTCCAGAATTACAAAAACAAAGCAAAATTTAAAAAACAGCTTTTCAGCAGTGAAAACCATCTCTGATTTAAGCCATCATTAGGGAGGCAATTTTTCTAATGGCCATGTGACCAGATTTAGCTTATATCAAGAGAGCTTTGCACTGTTGCAAGATTATTAGATTATTACAGATTATTTTTTAATAATATAAACCACTTTCCCATCCTCTGTTTCTTTTGAAAGAAAGAGTTATTTCTTTGTTCTTCCAATTTCTCTGAAAGATGCAAAATAAAAGAACGTAAGGGACCAGCATTCACACAGTATAAAAAGAAAAAGAAAAGGTAGTAGTAGTCAGATAGCCACTTTTATAAAAGTAGTAGGAACTGAGAGAAAAAACTTGAAAAGTGGACTTTTTCCTTTCTGGGGCTTTCTGAGAAATTTCAGTGGTTCCAAGTGTTTTCTCCTGACAGTACAGCACACTATTGTGCAGGAGGATATTTCAAGTAAGCTTCATTCCATTTTACAAAGAATCATATTATCCAGTCTTCTTGCCAATCTTTTCCAAACAAACCATACAGAATTGTGAGCCTTTATCGTCCCACAAAATACAGGGTTCCATCAGAACCAACTGAACTTCTTAGAAAGTTCTCAAATATATCCAACTGATCACACTTCACAGAACAGTCTCAGATTACGCTATTGGGTATGCCAGACAAAGCAGAAAAGAGCTAAGGGTAATATTTATTGGCCAAGACTTTTAATCTACAAATCAGACAGCTAATTCCATGCTGTGGTTGAATGATTTCTCCTATGCTGCCACAACATCTAAACAAGGTATTTTAACGAAATCTCCTGCCAACTATCTGTTTGTGTAGGGAGGAAGCGAAGCATTACACCACTAACTTCTTATCAGAAGATAATGTAATCTGGAATCAAATTTTGTTCATCGAGGATAGTGCTATGAACACATGATTTTTTGTTTTTCATTTTTTTGTATGGAGAAGGTCCTACTTTGACTGTCTGGGATCACCTTCAAGATCAGAGAACAAACCAGAGAAAAAGGTGTGTGTTTTGTTTTAACCATATACTTTAATAAACTAAACTAATCATCTTCTGATGAGTGCAATTCTTTTCATTCAAAAAATTCAAGGTTATCTAGCATAGGGGTCCCCAACCCATGGTCCATTGGGAACTGCACTGCACAAGCAGTGGCGAGCATTCATGTGTGTAAAACTGCATTTGTTTAAGTGTGTGTGTGTACATGAAACCATCCCTTAACACCACCACCACCACCCCGGCGCCAGACTGCCACCACCAGTCTGCAGAGCTAGAAAGGTTGGGACAGCTGATCAAGCAGAAAGAATGAAAGATTTGAAGGGGGGAATGTATAGTAAAGTGCACGTAAAACAATCAATTTCTAGTTAACCTCCAGAGTTTCCTGGGCAAATATAGGACAGACTAAAAAATCTTAAGAAATTTCTAACAAGTTGAATCCAACATGAGTTTGAAAATGCATCTTCCCCTCTGGACTTAGAAGATTTACAATTCCACACATATTCACACAATTTAATTTCACTTTTGCTGTGGCTGTTAGAATTGGCATAAGTGTGATGTAATTGGAGAAAATGTAGGGAAGTAAAGATTAGACTTTACCTCAGCAGGAACTCCTGTTAGGTGTTTCTGAACCTAAATTTCTGGGAGTCAAAAATTAGAATCTTCTGGCATTAGTGAATTAGATTTAGTGGATTAGTCGTCTGGCTCAGAATTAATGACACATTTTCATTATATACTGTATAATATATGAAGTGGACTGTAAATGGTCAAGGCTGTCAAAAACATGGCAGGTCATAATATTCTCTGATTTATTTAAAGACATGTCTAAGAATTGCACAATCATGACCCACAGGTTTGAGAATACTGTATAGCTTTCAGTTATAACAACTGCTTGAGTTAACAGTTAATATGACTTAGTTATAACTTCAAGCTATATTTTCCACGTTTATATTATGATCTGCAATAATAAAATAGAACCATGCTGAGATTCAGCCTTCACTTGATTATTTTTTAGAAAGAAAGAAAGAAAGAAAGAAAGAAAGAAAGGAAGGAAGGAAGGAAGAAAGAAAGGAAGAAAGGAAGGAAGGAAGGAAGGAAGAAAGGAAGAAAGAAAGCAACGAAGGAAGGAAGGAAGGAAGGAAGGAAGGAAGGAAGGAAGGAAGGAAGGAAGGAAGGAAGGAAGGACATTACATTTAGATATATTGAATGTGATGGACTAGAAATGAAAGAACACCAAATGACAGCTCTGATAAATGAAAACATTTTAATCTCTGATTAGGTCAAATGTCTCTGAATGAAAGACCAGAATATTTAAAAAGTCTACTTATAACATTTAACAGATTTTTTTCAGAGATGAAAACTCTTGTTTGGTGTTTCTGAACCTAAATGAAATGCTAAAAGAACATTGCATAATTACAGTAACAGAAATCTTATTGAAAGGAAAAAATGTTCACAGTATAGTTGCAGTTGATCCAGAACATGGGTTTCAGTTATCACTGAATGCTAACAGATACACAGTATACTAAAGATGCGTACCAAGAGATGTGGTGCTGTTAGTCAGTTTGGCTTGCTTCAAAACAGGTTGCATCAGTTCCTGGAAGTTGTAGAGAACAATGACTACTAGCTTTGAAGAAAGTGTGACCACCTCAAGAATATTAGTGGTAGACTTGTCAGCTACCAGGATAGGCCAGGTGAGAAAAATATACAGGGATAATGTGTGAAGATGACGCTATCTCTTATCTAAGGTTTGTCATTTGCTTTAGTAGTCAAGAAAGAGGCACACTCTTGCCCATTCTCAAGGGCAAAGAGATGGTATACAGTCATCAAGAATTGGCATGGCGGGCCCCATATCACAAAGTAGATAGATGAAGATATGTAAGTTTTGAATATTTAATTTGCCAAAATAAATCTGGGAAAAATGCAAGGTTTATGAGAAACTGCATGGCATAATGTAAGATTAAGGAAACTTCAGGGAAATTAATGATAGAATAAGATAAAACTCTTCAAATGCTGAAAAGATGTCACATAAGAGAAGGCCATGCTTTTCATCACTACAGAAAGCAGAACACAGAATAATCATTTTGAGTTACTGATTGAATCCACCAATGGTTAGTGGTACTGGAGTTGTCATTTACTTGATCTGTTTAAGAAGATTTTGGGCAGATGTAGTTGTGCATGATTTCTTTTGAACCCAACAGATTGGAATCAATGACCGAAATGGTGCCATCCAACTCTACGATTAAGTATAAGATGCATTAATGTTTTACTGAGTCTTTAGGCAAATAAAAGGCTTGAGCGTCACTGAAAAAAGGGAAAAGTATGATGTTCCCTCTCCACCTTCCCCCTCCAAAAAAATAAAATAAAATAGTGATTTAGTTGATATGTAATGGAGCACAGGCCAGACAGGAATATTAATGAAGAATAGTGCCCAGAAACATGAAAAAAACCATTTAGACTAAGTTATTGCAATTCAATTCCATGAATAAAATATCCTTCTTTTAAAAACTGTATAGAATAAATGCTGCATTTTCCCTATATTTGTAACCTGGAGAGATAATGGGGCCATTGTGCTGCTAGAATATAGAAATCTGTAGACTTAAGGTCAGGTAGCTGGAGGACAAAATGGAAATTAATGCTGTCCTATATTGCAATCTTATGTTTTTGAATCAATTTATTTTTCTTTTACCTAATAGGTCCTAAAGTATGAAAAAATAAAGCATATTTCTGCACAAATGAAAAAGCAAGAGAAAGAGAATGAGAAAAGAAGCAACAGAAGGAAACAATAGAAGAAAACAAACTAACAACGGACAGACTTATTCACTCATTCTTTCTCTTTCCCAAACAGTTCTATTTGGGTCAGTATGGAAGATTTTAAAAGAAATGATTATTAAACATAATAAATTTATGATGTTACAGAATAGGAGTATACTGTAAAGTATAGTTGGCAATGGTTACTTACATTTTGCCCAGTTTAAAGGCCTTGTAAGGACAAACATTATCTGGAAGTTGATGACACAAAGGAAGAAAACTCTCTATGGAAAATATATTTTCTGATACATTAGAAAACCTATGCATTACAGGTGGTCCTCAGGTTACAACCATTCATTCAGTGACCACTCAAACTTATGATGATACTTACAATTAGTCTTTAGAGTTCTAACTATCTTGGGAGTTAGTGTTGAAACAAGTCACAGTCATATGATTGCAATTTCCAGTGTTTGCTGCTGGTTTCTGGAAAGCAAAGTCAATAGGAAAGTCGTAGTCGAGTGAACTCCTTGCTTAATGACCCGTGTGGTCCTTGCTTAATAACTGCAACTGGGACTGTGTAAGATGCTGTTGTTAAGGAATGTGATCATGTGATATACATGATCCATGATAGTGACAGCTATTTTCGTCTCAATTGCTACTGTCATCCAAGGATTATCTGTATGCACTATCTCAGTCTGGGAAAAATGGTGAAGAATCACATAACTGGAGCAAGAAAAATTGTTCCTATCCTCAAAAAGGGTGAAAAGGAAGATCCATCAAACACCACTTTAAAACTGCTGCATGGTAATATTCTAGAGCATATAATAAAAAGTTCAATCTGTAAACACCTTGAAGATCATTTGGAAAAGTCAGCATGGATTTGCCAAGGACAAATTCTGCCAGAGCAATCTTATCTCATGTTTTGATTGTACAGATGGAAACAATAGGTAGTATGAATTATGGAGCCACTAAATGTTCAGAATTAATATATCATGAGGACAATACATGATATGAAAAGGTAGACTAGAAGAAATAGAAGCTGAAATTAAAACTGCAGGTAGAAACATAAAGAATTTCAGATTTGCTTAATAAATTTATCTTTGATGACTGGAAATAAGGAGATGTAAGGAATTAGTTGTTGAAGGTGAAAGAAGGGAGGGCCGAAACTGATCCACTGCAATGAAATAACAACAATCGCAACAACAACAACAGGTCAACAGGCAATGCAAATCCAATGATGATGATGTTTGTCCATAGTGTTTGAAGAGGACCTTGACATCTAACGGGTTGTGGGCTGTTCACAGTGTATCTGCAGGTGGCTGGTAAGGCCTATATAGGCATGGAATGTTCTGCCACATGTCGGGCAGACATGTGTGGGCACCATTGTTGCAGTATTTGCAGCTCTGGCTTGCGGAGTATTCTTTTGTACTGTCTTTTGAACTTTTGTGTTCAAATGTCTGGCAGCCTTGGTGGATCAATGTGCGCTATGTCGATCAATCTTGCACCAGGGTTTCCCAGGAGGTGGTGTCGATGTCCATGGACTTGAGGGAGGCTTTCAATGTGTCTTTGTATCGCTTCCTTTCGTTTCCCTTTTTATTGCTTTCCTTGAGACAGCTCACCATAGAGGAGCTGTTTAGGGATGCGATGGTCTGGCATCCTTACAACATGGCCTGCTCAGCATGTCTGGGCTTTTATCAGCAGGGTGTGGACTGATAGCAGGCCTGCTCTGAACAGGACTTCTGTGTCTGGCACCTTGTCCTACCACCAGATCTTCAGAAGTCTGGGGAGGCAGGTTGCGTAGAAGTGGTTCAGTTGCCTAGTGTGCCTCCTGTATACAGTCTAAGTCTCACTGGTATACATCAGGGTAGTTATCTTGATGACAGCCTGGAGTCTTTGCAAGTTGAATAGTTTTTCATTGGTCCTGTATCTCAGGCTAACTCCCAAGGAACTGTTTTCAGCTTGGCTGAAAACATTATGCTGGACAGGGTTGGTGTCAATATGCACCCTTGCTTGACACTGTTTGTAACGGGAAAGGCCTTTGAAGCTTTTCTGTTGTCCAGAACATGAGCCGCCATGTCGTCATGGAACTGACGTACCATCAGGATGAATCTATCAGGGCACGCAAACTTCGACATGATGTGCCACAGACCTCCACGACTGACAGGGTCAAAAGCCTTGGTGAGATCCACGAAGGTGGTCTACAATTCATGATGCTGCTCTTGACACTTCTCTTGGAGCTGTTTGGCTGCAAAGATCATGTCCACGGTGCCACACTCTTTGTGAAAACCACACTGTGTCTCAGGTAATAGACCCTGTTCCAGGTGGTCAGTCAGGCAGTTCAGCAACACTCATGCAAGGATCATGTAGAGGAGTATGATGGGTGCATCTTTCAATTCCTGAGGAATGGATCCTTGATTCCAGAAGAATTGGAACAGCTGAGTGAGTTTGTCAACAAGGACTGCACCACTATCCTTATAGACTTGCACTGGGTTCATGTCAGATCCTGGAGCCTTGCCACTGGCCTGTAGGGTTTCGATCTTTGATGGTGGGACGTCCAAACTGTGGTTGATATCCGCCTGGGGCATTCTGTTGATTGTCTTGTTGTTGATAGATGATGGGTTGGTTCAGTACGAATTGGAAGTGCTCAGCCCAGTGCTGTAGAATCAGAGTCTTCTCAGTAATGAGAGTTTCACCATCTGATCCAGTAGAGAGGAGCTCCGTGAGGGCTGAGGTATGTACAAGGATCTGAGGGCTTCATAGAACCTTTTAGCATTGTTTCTGTCAGCAAACTTCTGAATTTCATCTGCTTTGGCACTCAACCAGGAGTCCTGCATCTTTGAAAACGTGCTCTGTACAGTCCTGTGAGTGTTGTTGAAGGCATTTTTCTTAGCTGTTGACGATGGGTCTTTCTATTAAGCAAGGTGAAGGTGGTGCTTTTCAGCAAGTAGGGCCTTGATCGCTTCATCATTTTCATCAAAGCAGTCCTGCTATTTCCTGTGTAAGGGTCCAAGAAACTTTAGTGCAGAAGAGTGCACAATATCCCAGAAATCTTCCCAGTCCTTCTCAGCATTTCCCTCTAATTGCAGCTCTGAGAGTTGGTTGTCAAGATCTTCTGCTAGTGAAGCTGCTGTATTGGGGTTCCTCAGTTTACTGACGTTGATCCATTTCATCACAGCTTTGTTTCCCTGCAGATGTCTCTTTGGTTTAATGTGAAAGCTTAATTTGGAGATGATGAGTCTATGGTCAGTCCAACAGTCAGCACCTGGCATGGCTTTGGTCACCCTTATATCCTGTCTGTCTTTCGTCTGCACCATGACAGAATCAATAAGATGCCAGTGCTTGGAGTGTGGGTGCATCCAGGACGTCTTTTTGCAAGTGGCAGGCAGAAAATGATATTGGTGATGATGTCTTCAGTAGTAATAGGCCATCGCTGTCACATTTGCCAATTCCATTTTTTCCAATGACGCCATCCCAGGCAGCGTGATCGGATCCTACTCTCGAGTTGAAATAGCCAAGTTGAATCAGCCTGTCGGTTAGCTTCATGGATGAAAGTAGGGACAAGATGGACAAGATGATTCTTAACCGCAAAACCTACTCCAGATTCACAGCATTTGTCACTGCTGCGTCCACACCAGAAGAATGTATAACCACCTCCTGTTTCTGTGAGCTGACCTTCGTTGCCTAGATGAGTTTCACATAGGGCCGCAATATCGATGTTAAATCTTTCAAGCTCTCTGGAAACCTGGGCTGTTCTTCTTTCTGGTCAATCAGCTGAGAGGTTGTCTTGAAGTGTGCATACATTCCGTGTGCCAATAATGAGTGGTGTCACCTTATGTTTTCTTTGTATTTTTGTTATTTGACCACATGAAATGGGATCCCCTCCAGTCACAGTAAGCTGGCAAGGGTTCTGTGAAGCAACAATGTTTAGGGCACCTTTTCTAGCCTCTTGCTCTTACTTCGGAGGTGAGCAGTGCGGTTCTAAAGAGGGCTGCTCAGTCACTCAGGTAGATGCTGAATTTAGCTGTTTCTTTGGTCAGCAAGAAGATGACCATTAGATCCAAGCAGGCTATGTGCAGATCCATGGCTACAGCTCCCAGTGTATCCACACCTGCTGCTTTGTCGTTCACCCGTCGCTCGCCCATCGCCAGTGGTGAAATCTAGCTGGTTTGGACCGGTTCGGGTGTGCCGATGGAGGAAATTTTGAGTAGTTCAGCGAACCAGCAAATATCACCTCTTGCTGGCCCCACCCCTGCCTGCCTGGTCACCTGGTTGCTATTCACCCCCACCCACCCGGTCGCTACTCACCCCATCCGCCCACTCACCCTGTCCCACCACTACTTATCTCACCTCCTCAGCATAGCAGCACACTGTGTGGTTCCTTGCTTGCGCGTGGTTAACCACACAGTCTGCAGCTTTCCTGCCTGTGCCTTCCTGTGCCTGTTTGTCCCTGCCTGTGCCTACTGCCTGCCTGCCTGCAGTCCAACTGATCTGCCCGCTTATAGGTAAGCCTGAAAGTCGTGGCCTAGCTATCTGCCCCCCCACTGTCCCCACCTGCCTTCTCATCTCCCTTCCACATGGCCCACAGCCCCACCACTCTTCCCTGCTTTTCCCGCTGCTTTCCCTGCCTTCCACGTGGCCTTCCTTCCCTACCACGTGGCGAGAATTCTCCAGCTGCTGCTCCCAGCTCGGTTCCGGCCAGCAAAGGGGTGGCTGCTGCAGGCCCTTCACACTGGAAAAAAGCAGCACAAGACTCCTCCAGCCACCACCTCTTTGTCGGCATGAGAATCTTCCAGCTGCCACTCCCAGCTCAGTTCCGGCTGGCAAAGGGGTGGCTGCTTCAGGCCCTTCACACTGGTAAAAAGCAGCACAGGAAGCCTCCAGCTTCCACCTCTTTGCTGGCATGAGAAGTGTCCAGCCGTTGCTCTCAGCTCAGTTCCAGCCAGGAAAAGGCAGCTGCTACTGGCCCTTCATGCCAGCAAAAAGCAGTGTGAGAAGCCTCCAGCTGCCACCTCCTTGCTGGCACGAGAAGCCTCTAGCCGCCAGTCTTTACCATTGCTGTTGCCCTTCTCTTTCCTCCCCCCTAACCTTTTGCCAGGATTTGGCAGGCAGCCGCGATGTTTAGATGCTCTTTTATTTTGTCAGCCCAAGGGTGGAGGGGGGGTACGTTACATAGGAAATCACCCTGTCTCTGCAGCATCAGTCATGTGACTGAGTGGTCATGGCCAACTCAATGTCACTCACAGGACGGTGCCATCCCACCTTGACATGAGTGACGTTGAGTTGGCCATGCCCACTCAGTCACATGACCCCCCCACCTAGCCATGCCCATAGAACTGGTGGTGAAAAAAAATAGATTTCACCACTGCCCATTGCCACAGGACTTTAAAGGTTTTTGGGAATTGGGGGATATCAAGACTTGCGCATGAATTGGATTAAAGTGAGGGAGAGGTGCACATAGTCAGCCTCACTTTCTGTTCCCAGATTCCATCTTGCTCAAATAGCAGGACAAGAGTCAAAACAGTTGGAAATGGGCTGGACATAGTGGTTGACCAGGGCATCTTTGGTGTCTTGCCGTGCTCTTAGCTTACCATGTCGCTTGTGGAGGCCGCCTTCATGATCATTGTCCTATTCTGGTAGGTTTCATCCACTCAACCTGCCAGAATCTGTCTTTACATGCTCGGGACAGACAAATCCCTATATGACCAAAGGTCAATGACCTGATGGCTACCCTCAACTTGGTTTGGCCAGCCTGTCGAAGCTGTTGCCTGGGGTGTGGCCACTGCACATGCTGCAGATACTAGGAGCCACAAGTGAGAGTTGAGTGACAGAGGGAGACCAAAGGTGCACAAGCTGCCGTAAAAGGACACAGCATAACCCTATGCCAGAGGTGCTACTCCTCCCTGTACACCCCATACACCCCGTAAAAATCCAATACAAATAGGCAAAAAAAACAAGTTGTAATAATAGCATTTCTTCCTAGATTAAAAAAATTCACAGGGAAAATCAACATAGCCAAGAATTAAAGAAATGTCTGCTACTTGGAAGAAAAACAATGAGAGCCA
>JANHFL010002310.1:114737-133631 GCA_032468155.1 Oxyrhabdium leporinum
ATAGGATATTGTTTTGACTACAACCCCCCACTAACTCCCATGAGAAGTAATTCACTTCCTGATTATGTGGCAGCCTGAAGAGGCCTCAGTATCATATGCTTCCAAGGCTGACATAAACTTCCTAATTGATTTAAAATGATAATTTGGATCATGAAGGGTTAGAGTAACTTTGGGAGCTATTTATAAATACACCAAGTTATTTGTTGTATCTTATTTATTTCTTAAGTATCTTAGTAGCTATAAATCCCTTTTCAAAATCCACATTTGTATGTAGTTTCCATCATACATACATACATACATACATACATACATACATACATACATACATACATACATACATACAAATGGGCAATATAGTTGTCAGGCCTAAAAAATCAAAAAGGACATGTAGTGAATCCTCCAAGTAGATTTTTTTATTTATATTTAATTTTCTAGCTCTGTGGACAGAATCTTGCCAAAGTAAAGCAAAGTACATGAAATTATACTCTGTTGTCTGGAATGCACTTCCACCTTCCTGAGAATCCATTTCTTACTACATTCCACCAAGGTAGAAAAAATATCATGGTGATATGCAAGCTATATGCCATATTTGTTCCCAGAAGGACACTAACTAACCTGCACAAAATACAAGATAATTGTGTTGAAGGAGAGTAAAAGTGTGAGTCTGAAGGTTTGTCTGACCACACTAAGACTCATCAGGAAAGACAACAACTTTCTGGACTAGGAAGAATGATGTCTGTAGGCAGGAAGAATCTTCTAGAAAGAAAACAGGAAGATGATTGGCAGCGTGTAACTTAAAACACCAATATTAAGTTAAGATGCTTCCTGTCATTGGAAATGTACAATCATGTTTATCTGTTTGATGTATTAGTTTTAGCCATAGTCTTAATTTTCTGGAAAAGTTTTTTTCATCCAGGGTTCCAAGGACTGGAAGAAGACAAAAAGAAACTTCTGTCAGGGTTCCAGCAAGGTCCCCCTCTTCCATTCAGCACTCAGAAACCAAGTTATCCAAGTAAGAATTTATTAGAGAAACCACGTTGGCACATCTGGGAAAAACCTGCATCTGAAACCCCAGGTTTTTCCCTCCCCAAGAGAAATTCAAAGATCCCTCCCAGCCATTCACAATGATCACATGGCCCAATCCACTTCCAGATCAAACTAATGCCTTCCTTCTGGCTCTCCTCTTCCAGGTGCAAGTTAACATGTCCTTAACTTTCTGGGGAAGAATGTTGTTGTGTCTATACTCCCCTGCTACATGTGAATATCCACCCTCCCAATTTCCCAGGCACCAAAATGTGGCAGCCGCAGAGGCCTTCTACAAATATGGCTCCCAAGGCTGACAACTTCAGTGATGGAAGTGAAGAATGCAATATTTATCCCAAAAAGAAAAAGACAGTGGTAATGGATGACTCACTGCAAGATGACACAAAGTTGTCAATTTTAGACCATGATATCTAGGGAAATGTAATATCTCCCAGGTGCAAAGATCCATGATGTGACATGTGACATGTGATCCATGATGTTTGTCCAGTTCATCAAAGCTACTGATCACTAACCCTTTCATCTTTAAACATTGGTCCTACATGCAAATATTTAAGGATGGAGCTTATGCTGTTACATCATAATTCATGTTTTGTCACTTCTGTGAAACTTCAGCTGTTGCAGCACTCTAGTTGTTTTCAAAACCTTTCTTAATCAAGTAAAAGTCAAGCAGTATTTCCATAGCAAGTCATATAAGAAAATTGTTTTTAATTAAGATATCCTGAAATAGCCTTGTGAACACTGACATGAACTCTATCTTCATTAATTTTGATTTGCTGCAATATCTGCTTAGTTAACGATAATACAGTTATCAAAGTGAAACAATTAATTTCATACACTGAGGCGCCACAATTATTCAATAACCATTCGGTCATAACATTTATTAAGTATATAGTGATTTCAGTTACACTAACCAAAGCCAGAGGCAATCAATAGGCCAAAAGCTGACATATTCAGAAATTTTAGTGCATCAGTGAATATCAGCAAATCTCCCCTATTTTTGTTGCTGTTGTTCAGTTCTCATAAAAATCTAGGCAGATTGGTTAAGTCTCAGCCACCTCTGCTCAAAAGTCATTAAGAATTTTTAATGACTTAAAAGTCATTAAGAACATAAACATAATAATCAAAACAAAATGCACAAACATATTGCTGTTTCAACTTGGACATGTTTTTTTCAAATGGATTCTGATCTCTCCATGCTGGTAATAACTTCAGAAGTTGTGGGTGCTTTATCACTAGAGGCTTTCAAGAAGAGACTGGACAGCCATTGGAATTGAATTGGTATAGTATCTTGCTTGAGCAGTGGTTGGACTAGAAAATCTACAAGGTCCCTTCCAACTCTGTTATTCATTAATGCATCTAGATATTATAGCTAATATAATGCCATATGTACATTTTCTCTCTCTCTCTTTTCTGGTTTTAAAATAGCTACTCAAGATTTAATTGAATTTATTAATTGACATTGCCCTAAGAATTATTGAAAAGTTTCATTGTATCAAAAATTAATTTTAAATACACTGTATAATGACATTTTGTGTTTAACAAATATAATCATTTTAGCATTTTCTTTATAGTGATAGGAATCAATCAGCATTTCTTTTTTAATGTTTTTTATAAAAAGAAGATTTTATAAAGACTTTCACATCTATAGAAACTTGACAGAAAAAAATGAAAAAAAAATTAAATGGTAAAAGAAAAAGTGAGTAATAACAAAAAACAAGAAAGGTACCTAAAGAAGTGACTTCTTATCTTTGCAACTTTTTAAAACCATTTACCATTTGTAAACCATAGTTATCTTCTCTCATCAACTCTTTTGAATTGATAAATTGCAAAATCAGCAGTTTTTTTATTATCTCTTTATATATAAAGGGTTTTCAGACTTTTATTAAGTAATTGTTCATTGTAATCTCCTTC
This sequence comes from Oxyrhabdium leporinum, assembly GCA_032468155.1. Classification (NCBI taxonomy): domain Eukaryota; kingdom Metazoa; phylum Chordata; class Lepidosauria; order Squamata; family Cyclocoridae; genus Oxyrhabdium; species Oxyrhabdium leporinum. The sequence goes on from JANHFL010002310.1 coordinate 117,693, forward strand.
TTGTTAATCAGCATTTTATTTGTGATACTGTGACATTTTTCAAAAATGCACTAGATCCACACTATGCTTCTGAATTTAGGCAAATAGATTGCTTCTGATGTTTGCCAAGAAAGTCAATGTTTAGATGCCACATGATGTCTGAGAGAGAGAGAGAGAGAGAGAGAGAGAGACAGACAGACAGACAGACAGACAGAGACAGAGACAGAGAATTTGCTAAGGCCCAGAAGAATAAGGCAACCACAGCTCACACTAGCCTATAAAATCTTCTTGCTTTATCAGTTTTTCTTCCTTAAACTTTCAAAATAAAAATTAATTTCAAAGAAATCGGCATGTAATATTCATGCATCCTTTGTAGTTATAAGCTGGCTAAGAAGGTAGACTAATAAACATCCTATCGCTCTTTGCAAAATCCTGTTTTTCTATTCCTCAATTAAATTGCATGGGAGAAGGCAATAGATAGAATTGGCTAGGCACCACCCATTTGGGAGAGGCTAAAATTTATACTACCATTTTGAAATATGACACAAGTAATATTTTTGATACAAAGTTTTTGGATATTATGTTTCATTACTGTTTTAAGCCTGAACCTTTTGCCTCCTTGATCCTAGAAACTTTACAAAGCTCCTACTATAATAGGAGTATGATCATTATTCTACTCGCTTGCCATAGTTTAAATTATGATGACACTAATAATTGCTTTCCCAAAGTTTAATGCTCTTCTGGCTTAAGTCATCACAGATCTTCATTAAAAAAAATCACCTAGTGTATCTCAGAAGCAGGATAGAATTTTTCCTCAGTACAAGAATGAATTAATCATCAGTAATTATCCTTCCACCTGCTGATGAATCAGGTTATTAACTGACTTTAAAATAAAAAAGAATAAAAATACTAGTTTTGAATATATATGTAGACATATATGAAAGGCTTTAGCAGTTTTAGCTGTGCCAACTGCAGCTATTACTCCTTATCAAATCAGACAGATGCTGGAAATGAATTTATTAAATTTGCCACTTTGCCTGCAGAAAAACCAGCACTGTCCAAATTATTCTATTTTATTTATTCCCTTCAATTTATGTATAATTTCTGAAAGAACTTTGTACAAGGTGACTGTTGCCATAATATGCTCAGAATGCAAATCAAGAACAACATATAGTAGATATTCTTATATATATTATTGTCAAATCAATACAACTTTTTTTCAGTTTTTTCATCCTCTCTAGGATACAATTTATCATACACATAAATTGAATAAATAAATGAACAAACAAACAAACAAAGAAATAATAGAGTGCTAAGAAATTAATGTTGAATTTCTTGTCAGGGCAAAGCTCCATTAAGCTGTAAAAATATTTGATTGGCACAATTAAAATCAATAAGAGGAAAAAAAATAAATAATAAAAATTACATTAGAAAAATCTTATAAAATAATCTTTGCACCATAAAATATATGATTAAAATATGATTTCTAGTAGAATTCCATATGATTTACAGGTAATCCTCAACTTACTACCAATTAACAACTGTTCGAAGTTACAGTCAACTTTTAAAAAGCTACTTATGACTCATCCTTAAAGTTATAACTGCCCGGCATGTTCATATGATTGCATTTTGGTCGTTTAGCAATCAGCTTGCATCTATAATTGGTTTCAGTGCCCTGTGGTCACATAATCATGATTTGTGGCAGTTTTTGCTGGTTTGAATTGATTTGCTTTACAACAGTAGTGACTTCTTTGTGACCATTATGAAAATGGTGTTATAATGAAGTCTGGTCATCTGCATGTCAATTTATGACCACAAGTGATTTATAACTGTAATTCTTGTCTACATTGTGATGGTAAATTGAGGACTACCTATATAAAGTTTCTGCTTTTATTACCTACCCAAATACTTAATGAGTAATCAAGATATTAAAATGCCTGTGTGTAGGAACGGAGACTTCTCCTGTGCATGCTTCTAATAAATTAAATGAATAAGCTCAAATATTCAACCATACTCCCAGTTGCTCTCCATATTTCAGATTTAACTGGATCTTTTATATGACTGAATCAAATAAATTGGATGCTAAATAGATGCAGAGGATCAGGCAATATGGGGTAAGAGACTTCTATTAGAATATGAACAACAATAGGCTTCATAGTTAGAGTGACTTGATACAAATCATATAGAGCTTGCTTTTTATTTATAATTCTTGAATAATCCATACTTTGGTAGTGACAGATTGAACAGTTGCCTAGGGCAACATATTCAAATAAATAGTTCTAATCATTTCCCTTCAGTTTACTGAATAAATAATTTTGTATTATATCTTACACACCCCTTTTCTTTATTTCTTTTCATAAAATATCAGATTTAATTCTTATTTTATTTATTTACTCCACTTTATGTGGCTCCATCTGTTTCATTAACAAATAATTGTTGAAACATAAGAAATGTATTTTTTCTTCAACCAAAGACACTTCCTGTCGGCTTAAAATACCTGTGACTATAGTTTACCTGACCTTGTTTAAAGTGACAGACATTTTAAACTTCTGATTTGTTTCTATAATGATTTGTAGGCAAATGTAATTTCTTTAATATTATAACTAATTTTTGAGGATGAATGTACTTGCTGATCATGACAAAGCACAAATAGCTATTCTCAGGATTCCTGGGTGTAGTAGCAGGAATGGCAGAACTGGGGGTGGAGTGAAAAGGGGGATCAGCCTAGAATCCACAGTTATGTTTAGTATATTCTGCAAACTCAGTCATTGTTTACTGACTAACCTTGGTTTCAAATTCTAGTTCCAATAAAAGGAGCATTACTCATGTTGGGGTCAACAATATCACTTAAGCAAATTCCAGCACAAAATGAAATGGAATTAATAAAGAGAGAGAAGAAGCTAGGTAGCCTTTATTTTCCTAATCATGATAAAAGATAACCCAACACACTATAGGCAGAAAATGTAGAAACCAGGAATTGAACTGTTTTCATGAAACTTCTTTTGTTACCTGTGAGATTCACTACAGTAAAGACAGATTCCATATAGCTACTGAACAGTGCTATATTAGTTCTTCCTGACCTGCATTAAGAACATCTTGATAAATACCAAAATAAGTTCTTCCTTCTATTTAGAATGAAAAGTCACAAGGCAATTTAAAAGAAGAAAGATTTATAGAACACAGATAGTGCTAAGCTTGAACCAAGAACTGCAATTACATGAGAAAAACCAAGAACAAAGAAGAAACAGGAAAATAATTCACTTGAGTTCAAAGAGGGAATGTTTGTTGCAAACAGCAATGACTACTTTATTTTACTACAAGCTCATGTCTGTGCCAAATGAATTATTAATTTTGTTTCTCACATATTTCTATTTCTGATGGAAATGTCTCCCTGAGGAATATTGGCTCCTTATTTTCCTTTGTTCATTCCAGGAAAATGTTTCCCTCAGATCTGTAATAATAATACTGATATTAAAAGGAATTGAAGGCTTGACGAACATGTCAAATCCCGACTAAACAACTGGATGACTGTAAGGAGGAAGAGGAGGAGAAGGAGAAAAGTAGGGAGAAGTTATGTTTATAGAAGCAATAATGCAATATAATATATTTTATAATATATAATAATATATTTTAATTTTATTTAAGTTAAAAAAACAAATCAAAACAATGTGTGCGGTGCTTTAAATTTAGATATATAGAATTAGAAACCCTGATGATGTTTTGGTGGTAAACTGATATTGTTTATAGATATGGGATTTGTAGAAACAGCTGAATTAAAATTTTAATATGGGACTTTATGGTTATAAAGTGCACTCTTAACTCAGCAACACATCAGCCTACTACATACACCTAACTATGTTTACTTGAAAGGCCATGAAAACAAGCAAAGGTCCATCTGTGAGATGCAGGCAGTACACGAAACCATGCCTCATCTGGTCTGCAGAAAAAACTCCACAGAACTGATCCCTTGTGCCCCAAAGTTTGGGGAGTGCTGATCTAGAATCATTTTAGAATTGGACAGCCTGTATTTTGAAGAACAAATGGTGATTGAGTGAATGAATAAATAAATAAATCTTGCCAATGCCATCATTTTTAATATAGCTATACTTGGAATGGAAATTCTTCCCTGTGCAGACAACAGCTGAAACTGGAGAAATTGGATAGGATGGCTGGCTTTAACATACCTCGATGCTATAAGAATTCACCCAATTCATATTCTGAGGCAGTTATAAACTACACTGATATCAGCATTTCCTTGGAATTTCTAAGTAGCCAACTGTGGTTGAATTAAAGGAAGGCTACATGATATATTTCATACAAAAAAGAGATGACTGAATCAATTTTTGGAGCTATGAATTTTATAAAAATTGTTTACCAAGCATAGTGGCTTCTTCTAATCCCCTAGCTTATTAAAAGCAACACCAGATAAATCAAGCATTTTAATTCTCATTTCTCCCCCCCCCCCAAACTGAAAGAGATTGTGTATGTTGTATTCCTGCTGGAAATGATTCCTCTGACATGGTGTTTTCCTTTATTATTGTAATATTTGTGATACACAATAAATAATAGTAATGGAACAGCACTATGCCTATGAGACACTTACATATCTTGCAGCTAATGGCTGTATTTGAATATTTGCTAAACTAAATATTAAGCAAAGTTAGAATATTCTTAATGTTGCTTGACAAGAAAGTCAAAATGGAAATTAAAGGCTTGATATAATGAACAACTCTTACTTAAATGCTGCATGCATAGTATTACATTATCTCAAAGATACCTTGGAGTGTATCTCTCTCTAAGATTCAATTAACAGTAAAAATACATGCAAACCCACTTTTGGTTTTTATATGTGGCACACTGAGCACATAGATCTGAAAAAGCATGATAGCTCTTCATTATTTGTTCTCATTGTTCTCCAAATATTGGCAGTGAACATCTGCAGCGTCAGTCCCAGTAGTGGTTCTTGGTAAGTCTCTCTGAAGAGGTTTTGAGAATGTCGGCATATTCTTATACCAATGAAACTGAATCCATGGATAGAAAAATGCCATTTCAACATGGTGGATGACTTTTCAGAAACTCCATGAAGGATCAGTTTGTGCTCTCTTTAGAAGGGATTTCTTGATAATCATACTATCCACCTTCTGAGTTCCTACATTTTCTGAAGGCAACAGAAGTTTAATCTATAGCAAGCATTGAAACATGGGAAAATATAAATAGGAAGGTAAATTATTTATTACAAGCACCACTTATTTATCAAATTATTTTCTCTTATTTTAATGAATGGAAAAAGAATTGTAAATAAATAATAAAATAAAGTTTGCAGGATTGTGCATTTATGTCAAGATAACAAGCATTGGATGATTATTTTTCTCTACAAACTTACACAAAATAAAGAACCTTATTTTACAAGTTACAAAAGTTATTATTGCCTTGTTGCTAGTGTTTATGTTTTATTTAACTATGTTGATTAATTATAATGTTTATGCAACAAAAGATGAGAAACTAGCATCTACGGCACTTGTGGGAAAATGATATCAATGAAAAATACATTTCTCAAACACACAAGGAAGCCTTTGACAATAAGATAATATTAATATATTTCAATTGTTTTATCTTTTTCATTTACATTATCCCCTTGGAGTTATACATAATATTTGTATAAAACAATTTGCAGCATTGATCTCATGGAACAAGAAATACAAAATGTGAAATATCTTTTATTGGACCAGTCTATGCATGTAGAAGTTTTGAAGTAAAATAATTACCTTGTATCAGTTCTGTGCCACAATGAATATTTATGGTAAAATTGGCATTTGAGAATTCTTAATTTGCATATGTTTTAGTTTTTAATCAAGACTCTTATCTTTACATACAATATTTCTTGAAAACACTATTAAGGACTTTTGATTTTTTTCACATATCTGAAAATGTTCAATACAAAAAGGAGGCATCTCTTTTGCAGATGAGTTCATTTTCTTAACAGCAATTATATTTATATTTTATCCTCTCTCTCTAAGGTTACATCAAAGTTTCTAAACAATCAATTCATCTTTCTTCTTTTTTCAGCAAAAGGTCCATAAGAAGTTTTCAGTCGCTAACAAATGTCATAGTCAATCTTTCCAAGCAAACAATTTAATTTATTTTTTTAGTGCGGAAAGATCTAAATAAGCATATTAGTTTTGCCATATTCTGAGAAATCATAGTTCTAACATTCCTTCATGTGCATTTGATGTTTGTTTACTAAATGAACAACTTCAAGTCTGACTCTAAATTTCACTCTGTTATTTCTAGTTCACTGCTATAAACTATCAGCATTGCCTAAATGAAAATATGAAACAATATAGTAAATGCTTTAGTATTAACTAGTTCTATGTCTTTTTTTCTTCTTTTTTTGTTTCTGTTACTCATCAGTTCTTTTCTGTTTATTATATAACATTGCTTGTGTCAAAAGGTAACAACGTGATGATTTTGCATGCGCAACAAACCAAATAAGAAAAGTTGTTAAATATCCATAAATTAATTAATCCTGACCCCTATAAGGTATCTTTAACAGGGTAAAAGAGAAGGCTTTCATTAGGCCTGTTGCAACAACTATTCCAGTTTAGAACATTCTCCTTCCAGCATTTTGTGACCTACATTTGGCTTGATTCTGGTTTTAGACATTTGTACATTCTGGGCTTGTCTTTTATGTCTCTGTTGAGTTTGCCTTACCGAAATCTACCAAAAAGGCTAAATTGAGGGAATGATTCCCTAAGGAAAAAGCTTGGTGACAGCTTTTAGTCAATAAGAACAATCATAATGAGTTAGTTCAATCAAAAGGATTGCCAAAAGGGACATGTTACTGAAATACCCAACAAGGAGTTTTCCTAAACCTAATGCATTAATTCACTTTGCAATTACTCTGAATTTGTATATGCCATTTTGTTAGTTGCATTTTGCTTTCTCTTGCAAACTTGAATTATCCTTTCCATTTCTTTCAATTTCATGTCAAGCCCAAACACCTTCCCAAGGGAAGTGTGTGTGTGTGTGTGTGTGTGTGTGTGTGTGTAAGCACATGCAGGCACGTATGTGTTTTAGTACAATCCATATGTAACCTTATTTATTTATTGAAGAAATGCAATTAAGTCATTGCATTCCTTAAAGAGTCACCTGTTATCCTGACACTTAGAGGCTAATTGACTAATCATTAAGAACCCATATTGTCTGCTAAATTGGGAAAGAAACTAATTGGAATCAGTACATATCACTTTTTTTAATCTTAAGCAACAAAGTGATGCATGACATCATATCCAGACCTAGAAGGCAGTTAGTAATAGCCTGCAGACATTGCTTCTGATGCTAATTGCAGTGTATAACCTTCTTATTCTGGAAGGGTTACATTAAAGCTCTGGAATCAGCGGTGTGAAATGGCAACTTAAAAAAAAAAGAAAACAAATAACAGCTAGGGTTTTACACCTGACCAAAAAAAAAAGGTGTATTTTCAAGAGTTCCATTTAGCACATTTTCTCAAAGTCTTAAATTTACTGCTTGAGAATGAATTTGTGTTGACCTTATAATAGTAACACTTTTACTCATTAAGCTATTGTGCAGAGGTAGAAGAACCATAATAGCCCCTGCCTCACAGGCTAAAACTGCACAAAGGATTGTATCCTACTGTCTACAATATCGGTTAAACACAAACACAGTTATTCCCTGGGGATTTTAACTATAAACTGAAAAAGCATAAAAAACCAACAAGGTTTAGAGAAGGAACCAAAAGGGAGTAAAGCAAACAGAATGAATGCCGAAACAGCCAAACAGAAGTTAAATCAATATAATGAATATTATTTTTGATTAATTGCAAAGGGTAAGTAATAAATAGGACACTTTAGGACATTAACTGTAAAAGTATAGTCTATTACTGTAAAAGTCTGTTTTCAAACTTTCAAACTTTCAAATATATGAACTTCAATTTCCCATGCTGGCTAGGAATTTCTGGAGGTTGAAATCCACAAATCTGAAAGTTGCCAAGTTTGAAAAACACTGGTCTATACCATGAGCTGTTTCGTAAAATTATTTAGAGATCCTTATTTTCACCAATCTATTTCTATTTCATATTATTCCAACAGAGTTTCTTTTGCCAAGCTTTGGAATGTCCATCTTAACTAAAATATTAATGAAGTGACTTTTGCATATTCAGGAAATATATTCTACTGTGTAAAAATCCCTCCTACTGATTAGCCAGATTAGAAATTAGCATATGCCAACTGCATCTTTCTTCTCCTAGCTGATACAAAAATTTGCTTGGTCACTCTTCCTGGCGAAAACAATAAAAATGTGAAAACAAGATACTAGGACAATCATAAAAAAAATAAATAGAAAACAACTCAATGGAACACTGGCTAATTTCCTTGGTAACCTATTAGTAGCTGAAACTTTCCCTATAGCTAGCATAGAAAATATATTATTTTTTATATTCAGACTAACATGAAATAGAAATTCTATTTCAAATCCCTATTTCTCAATTAATGCATCTTATAATAGAATGACCAAGAACACAAAAATAATCCCTATCTTTTATTTTTTCATTGTCTTCATTCTATTGCATATAAAGTATAACATACATAAGAAGAATGTTGCTAGGTACGTCACATATTTGGTTGTTCTCATACACATTTTATAGTCTCTACGTTTTAATATGCATATCTGTGAACAAGTTGAGATGAGATTTTATAGAAAGGCAACTCAAACATTAAGCAAAACTGTTGCTAAGTAAAAATGTTTCTGTGCTTATGAACTTACTTCAGCTTTCCTTTGCTTTGCAGACCTGCAAAAGTCATAAATTCTGTAACACTTACTTTTCATCACCATTGTAACTGCAAATGGTTACAGACATTGAAGTGCCCCTGCAATCACATGAACAAATTTGCCTGCACACACTTACAACCACAAGGTCTCCACTCACCTGTCTTCCCCATCTCTACACTGAAATAGTGCATAATACAACCAAAGAGCTTAGATGATATTAACTTGTGTTTTATAACATATTATTTGATGTATTTATTTATTTAGATTTTATATTGCTCCGTAGTACCAGACCCTTCAATCAGATCTATTATCCTCTTCTTACACCCCAACAAAACTTCCTTCCTTCCTTCCTTCCTTCCTTCCTTCCTTCCTTCCTTCCTTCCTTCCTTCCTTCCTTCCTTCCTTCCTTCCTTCTTACATTATGTCACCTCATGTTACATTACATTTTATTACATTACTTCATTCATACTCTGTGATTTATTCTTTTTCTGTTCCAAGCCATACTCTACATATGCTATGTTTCACACCAGACCATACTCTACATATGCCATATTGCACACCAGACAGGCCCACTGATAATTATTTTTAATTGATCATAGCTTTTATAAGTCACAGATTTTATGTGACACCTTTTAGTTAAATGGGATGGCACAATGTCTCAGTGTAAGATGAGCACCCATGTAAGCCTAGCTCCTGCCACCATGCAAAACCATGCAAATGCAAGTACATAAATAACCACCATTTCTGTGGGGAGGAAACAGTCTCTGTGATGTCATGCTGACCATATGGCCAAGGAAATATCTTCAGACACTGTTGCTCATGGTCTCAAAATGGAGATGAGTGTCACCCTTGTATTCAGCAATGACTTGTGAAGTAAAATCCACAAAGTCTCCTTTCCTTTCTTAGTAAAATAGAAGAATTGTAAACAAATGTAGTAGCTTTAGATTTTCTTCCACTCCCCTTCCTTTCCCTGCTAATGGTAAGGACAAAAACAATCAGTACTCAGATATTTTGAATGGTATGTCAGAAGTGCAACCAAAGCCAAATTTTAAATCAAAACAACTTATGATATTCTATGCAGGCTGCAAGTTAGGACCTATAATCTAAAGATTCTTTTGCAAGGCAACCTATTGTTACATACATCCTACCAGTTATGATACACACTCAGAACTGCTTTATGTAAAATAATTGCCTGTAATGGTTCGTTTATTATGTCCTGAAGTAAAATGAAAATATAATTATATTTGTGTGTCATGCACATATTTTTGGTATCTAGATACAAGTTGAGAGAGAAATAAATGAAGGCTGGAATTTTTAATAGTATTGAAAAACCAATGACTTAAAAATAAAAGAAGCTTTACATCTTTTGTTCACCCTGACTTCCTTTCCTCTTATATCCTGTTAAGTACTTAGTTGTTTTATAATGACATTTCTCATTTGTTTTTATTTTGCAAAACATGTCCATGTCAGCAAGATTTAAAATTTATTCTCACTGGAATTACAGCAAATAGTTTGCCTACAGTAATTCAGAGGAACAAAATATTTCACTGAGTATTGGCATATCTATAAATTCAGTGAGTTATATTACAAAAATGAATTAGTTTGAGAACAAGAGATCAAACCTTGGCAGGAAAAAAAGAATCTTCTTGCCAAAATAAAAAAGATGGTCACAACTCTGACATTTTAAATAAACTTTTAATTTAGTAGGGTGTTGTCTGCTTGGTTTTATTCTCAGTATAATTATACTGTATGACTGCTCAGAATATTTATTTCCCTCTGTTGGAAAAACAATCTTTTTGCAAAAGGTCCTTTAAGTATCCAAACTGAAACTGGAAGTTGGAAATAGGGGGTAGCTACTCTACCTTTTTAAATATATAATAACAAATATTTTATTTTACAATAAAAACCAAAAAAGAAAAAACACAGAGAAAAATACAGAGAGACATTTCAACAACCTAGAGCATCCAGCAGTGCATCAGTAAGATGGCATCCAAAGATGAAAGAATGCCTGGGAGGAAGATCAAGTAGAGGAAGTGCCATGGCAAGACAAGACCCTGCCTGGGATGTACCATCAAGAGATAGCTGAATTGGCAGACATCGGGAAATCTGATCACTGTCTGGAAAGAGATGACAAAAACACTGAGGCACTAATCATAGCAGCACAAGAACAGGCACTAAGCACTAGATCCATAGAAACACAAAGCAAGACAGGCCTCAGAGACAGTCCAACATACGGTGGCAATGTGTAAGATGCAGGCAGGAACAGCATATACTGAATGGCACAACCAAGCAGTTGGCATCATGTATAGAAATAATCTGCACGGTGTATAGGCTAGGTTTTCACAAGTCCAGAAGGGAGATTCCACAGAGGGTCATGGAAAATTACAGGGCTAGATACTTTGGGACTTCCAGATCCAAATGACTAGGTAGATATTAGCCACTACTACTCGACATCATGGTAGTAGACCAAAAGAAATGATGTGGATGGATGTAGCAGTGCCAAGTGATAGCAATGTCAGGAAGAAGGAATATGACAAATTGGAGAAGTACCAGGGCATGAAAGAGGAACTAGAAAGGATGTGGTAGGTAAAGATCAAAGTGGTTCCAATGGTGGTAAAAGCACTGTGATTGCAAAAAGTGGGTGAGTGGGGGAGAGTGAGAGAAAGAGAGAGGGGGTGGGGGAATGGATGGACGGACGGACAGACAGACAGGCAGCTATTCTACTGTCTGGTGAAATTGCATAAAGTCATATCAATAGATAAGCCCCATTCCAGTAGCTGTAATAGTAACCACAATTATATATATATTACCCAGATTACCCAGGCATTTAACCTTCTAACATACAGTTATAGAACTAGTTTTAATCTTGTTTGTTTTCTTGTTTTAATAGTATTGTTGCTGCTGTTTTATAGCATTTTTGCACTCGTCCCGTTGTTAACAGAGAATAGCACATATGTGTGTGTGTGTGTGTGTGTGTGTGTGTGTAAATAAACATCTAACAATTTCTCATGAGAAAGCACAGGATTATTTACATCACATTAGGCTGTATAAGTGGTCTATCAACAAAATCAAAATAGAAAAAAGATTCCTGAGAAGTATTTCATGGATTAGAGTTTCTTGTAGCAGATTGCTAATTATTTTCTCACCACTGTTTCCACCAGGTTATTCTAACCAACTTTCCTATGACTGAGAAGGCTGTAAAATGTACTACTTAAACTAACGGGGGAAAAAAATCTACTTATTTATACAATTTATGCAAAGTAATGATATCTTTCAAGCCACATTGTTTTTACAGCAACAGTATTTACCTGTGTTTGCAGTAGCATTCTGAGTAGTTTACTATTATCATGTTTTGGACCTTGGGATTCCCTAGTGATTTTCCTTCTGATTATGCTATAAGAGGAGAGCAGATGATCTCATGCAACTGTATATTTGTCATTTGTTTGCCTTTCATACAGGAATGCTATTTGAATGAAATCATTCTCTAAGCATTTTGACAGTGTGAAGTAAGGTGGCCAAGCACCTACTAAAATCTCTTCTTAAAATAGGAATTAAATATATCTTCAAACAGAATTAGATATAAAAAGTACAGACTTAGAGGTTGCTTCCACTACTATGGAAGGAGCTAATCTCATCTGGGTTGAGCTAAATACCTTAATTTATCATGTTTTTTTTATTATTACATTATTTGTTTATGGGTTGTTGTTGTTTTTGCTACATAAGAGTCCACTGTCATTATTCTGACTACAAATAACTAATTATGTTAGGTAGAGTGGGTACGTTCCAAATCCCCTTCCTTGCCACCTGATGGGTCCTCATAGATGTGTCTTCTGCTGGTCTTCTGCCCAGTCCTTTGGAAGAGTATCCCACTTAATTTATGTGGCAGGGGGGAAATGGTTAAATATAAAATGTTACAAGAAAGAGAAGCATGGATTTACAGGATTTGAAAGTGTATTTTTCTCCTTGTTGTTTTGACTGAATGAAAAGATAGGTGTTGCTGAGAAACCAGGGACTTTTACAGTTATCAGCTTACAATCTGAGATTTGGATGGCATGAATATTTATGGTATGAGAAAGTTAAGGTTAATATGTACTTTAAAAATAAGTTTATTAGACATGCCACATTGAGACTATTGAATATATGTAAACCCAAGTTGTGTCTGAAAACTTTTACAGATTTCAGCTCAAGAAGCATATTATAGGAGCGAAATGGCACATTTTTAAATGGGTTTTAAATTTTTAAGGGTTAATTTTAAAAACGGGGTTTTAAAGGAATTTTATATTTTTATATTTTATATGTAAACCGCCCTGAGTCCTCGGAATGGGGCGGTATATAAATTTAAACAATAAATAAATAAATAAATAACCATAAATGATTGATGTGCAAGGATTTATTGGAAACTTATCAAGGACAATTTAAAATCAAAGTAGGGAAACATTTAAAAGCAGAAGGATATAGTTGTCAATTGTTTTCCCACTTTATCTGAAAATAATAAATTGGCTATAAAACAACCAATTTCTTAGTCTGTTATAAGGAAGTCTTTTATAAAAAGTAAAGACCCAAACAATTATTTAAAATCTGTATCTTTTATGCATTTGAAAAATCAAACTATTTTGGAAAACTGTTACATATAAACAGTTTCTAAAAATAATCGTAGCCCCACCTAAACAGTGTAAGTGAACACTGTTTCTGCTTAAGCAAAACAAAAAGCATATGAAGCAACCTATGCTCCGTTTACCAGGTTGCCTCAAGTGAGGCTGCGATATCAGTCTCAAAGAAACAACCTACTGGGCTTTGACGAAGAATGAATAGATTCTGAAAGAGAACATTAAAAGGAATCATTGCTATTTGCTACACAATAAACACAAAAAGCACAAGAAAATAAGCAGCCAACAGAAGCACTGAAGAGTCTCTGTGTAATGTCATTAAAGGCTAGAAAAATTAATTTGTCATCATGCCTAATTCTTTGTGTGTGTGTGTGTGAGTGAAAATGTGTATTATTATTATTATTGTTGTTGTTGTTGTTGTTGTTGTTGCTATTGCTGTTACTGTTATTATTGTTATTATTATTGTTGTTATTGTTATTATTATTATTATTATTATTGCTATATTATTAAGGAGGTTTAAGAGGAGAATAGGGGTCTAGTGACTGTAAATACTGAATCACATAAATGCTGTCACCATATAGTTGTTTGAGTCCCAAACAGGTGTTACCAGAAAAAAACACCGTATATGGGGAATAGAATAACATGGACTTTTCTCCTGTGTGAACTGGACTTGTGATATAATTGGCAAGATCTTTGGCTAAACTTCTATAGATAGGTTTGCAGGTGGATCTTTATACATGAGGATTTCTAGCCAATAAGATTATAGTTTAGGAAAGAAGAATATATCATTTTTTTCAGATATTGCTGAACTCCAGTTCACCTCAGTCTGAACAACATACCCTACAGCAATCTACAGTATATCTGTTGCCAAAGCTTTTAGTGTCACTTTATTTAGCGTCACAAAAGAGAGAAATACTATAGAAAAAATACTGACATTCCTGTTTGGAATTCTAAAGTTTGTTTACCAAGGCCTCTAATAAAGTATAAATGTGTCAGTAGAACTAAGCTCATTAAGAACACATGGGCCAGTTGTTTTAGCCTTAAAAGGATAAATTTATGAATAAAGTTATATGCTCCACAGAAACTTGAATCAACAAAGGTTTTATTGTCATGGTAGGGGTATAGAGAAGGAGATATTCTGTTCTTCTTGTATTCCAGACAGAAAAAGCAAAGCTATCAGTGCTCCAATGGCAGAAGATAGACAACAGGAGGAACAAAATGGTTCCTTTGTGCATCCTTTCTTAACTCCACTGCTGCTCAATAAGATAAAAGATACAAAGAATAAAGCAGAATGGGATAACTCATTGCAGCTAACTTGTCTCACCACAAGACAACTCGCCATGGCCAACTCACCACAGGATAACTTACACCATGGAGCAATTCAATTTAATTATTTTAAAAAATGAAACATTATTTAAATGCATTTCATTGTGTTCCTCCAATAGTACCGTATTTAAATGGAAATACCTTGGGAGCCTGATCAGGCATCTTCTACCTACTATGTAGTCAGAGAGTTCTAATTCATTTTTGATCTTTCGGATAAATTGCTAACTGCAGTTATAGAGGTTGACTAATGGACATTATTGTTCTGTTGTATACATGTGATCTTAATAATGTTTTGAAAAAAAAATGTACTCCTATTATATTTTAGTTTTGTTCATTCACTCTGATATTTGCCACTGAATTAAGCAAGCTTATTTCTGCATACTGCACTCACCTCATTTACTTGGTCAGCAGATCTGTGGTGACCCTGGTCTAAGGCTGCTGCTTTTAAATGTCAGATCAGCCTGCAAAAAGGTTAGCCTAACTGCCGATTTGATCCTCGAAGAGGACGATGATCTGGCTCGTATAACCGAGACCTGGCTGGGTCCAGAAGGAAGCGATGTCCTCGTAGAAATGTGCTCAGCGGGTTACTGAGAATGGCACCAGTCTAGACCTCAGGGCCGGGAAGGGGTGTGGCTGTTGTTGTCAGAGAATCTCTAGTAGCCTCCAGAGGCACAAATGCTCCACAAGTGCCTGACTGTGAGACCCTTTTTCTTAAGTTGAGCTCAAGGGATCAGGTGGGATTGCTGCTGCTGTACCAGCCTTTCTGGTGCATGGGCTCCTGGACTTAACTACAGGGCTGGTGGTGCAATTCGCCAGGGTTATAGTTCTGGGGGATTTCAACCTGCCTTCCCTGGGGGCAGGGTCAGAGGTAGCCCAAGATTTCATAGAAACCATGATTTCCATGAGCCTCTCTCAGGTCATCCATGGCCCGATCTAGTAATAGTGGTCACACATCCAATTTGGTGTTCTTATCGGAGCAGTGCCTATGTGACCTGGAATTGGTGGACCTATTCTTGGTCCCCTTGTCGTGGTCAGTTCACGGTCTGCTGACAATGAGTTTATCAAAGCTGTACCCCCCCAGGAGGCAGGACCTATTAGATTGTTTTCCCCCCTTTACTAATGGACCCGGATGGGTTCCAGAAGGAGCTGGGGGTTATAACTGAAGATCTACTGTGCAGTCCAGCTGAGCTCTTAGTCACTGTTTGGAATAGGAAGGTGACTGAGGCTCTGGATAGGATTG
>JANHFL010002311.1:0-14283 GCA_032468155.1 Oxyrhabdium leporinum
TTATACCTGCCGGAACCTACAGTGAAGGGCAAGGCACAGAACTGTAAATGTAATAAACAAATCAGCAAACATTTTTGTTCCGATTACTTCTTAAATAGATTGTGGCATCAAACTTGCTGTAGCAATGCAACAAGTAATTATTTTGCTTTCATGCCTAATAACGGCCAGTTGGTCTAGTGGTTAAGGCACCAGGCTAGGAACCGGGAGGTGGTGAGTTCTAGTCCCATTGTAGGCGTGATAAACTCACTGGGTGACTTTGGGCCGGTCATTCTCTCTCAGCCCAACCCACCCGACAGGGATGTCATTGTGGAGAAAGGAGTATTAGATATGTTCACCACCTTGAATTATTTATAAAAATAAAAAGGTGGGATTAAAAAATCTTTTAAAATGAGATAATAAATCTGTATTTAAATACCCCAAAAGTTATTTTGAAAAATTCAAGAGTGCTATCTATATTTTAAAAAAAGATAAGCTTTCTATGCTAAACATATCATAGCAATTTATAACCGAGTCCCCAACCCAAATAATATATCTGTGATAAAAAGCTTTATCCTAAACTCTTTGGTGTCCTTGTTATGCCTCAATAATAGAAATGGCAGTGCTGACTTTGTCAGAAGGAAAAGTTGGCTCCTTGTTGTCTTGACAGCAGTAGAGAGAAGCGATCCGCAGTGTTCTTCCCAGATACTTTCCCTCTGTCTTTCTCTTCCTTGATTAGGCCCAGTGTGGTCATCCACTTGATTCCTGGCGATATTGCAGCTCGTCCAGATCATTTTGTCAGCAACTATACAGGAGGTCCACCATTATGTTCTTTCAGGATGTTATTTCAGCTCCTCAGTCTATCCTATCGACCCTTGAGGTCGCGTATCCAAATATTTACCAGAATTGATGGGCCTGTTTAGCTGCGGAGTCAAACAGGAAAAGGGGGACTTTCTTGTGGCCACATTAAACCGCAAGACTCCCATCCTTGAGTCGGAAACATAAATTGTGGGCCTCCCCATGGCTAAGGGGCTGTTCTTGAAGTCTTAATGCAGGAATCTGAGCCTTCTTTTCATTCCAGTTCAAAAATAGCCCCAATCCCTCACCATAACGCGTGATGGGTGGAGGGCTTCAGATGCTCTCTCCCCAGTCGGCCTGAACGAACGATGTGTGTACCCACACATTGTAGGATCATAATAGCAATGAAGACAACAATTTTAGGTTGGGATGGTGCGCTTCAACTGCGTTCTCTCTCACTCCATCTGCCTCCCAAGTCCTTCCTATGTCCTTCCAAGGTCAAACCAAAAATTGGTTTTTCATAGATCCATTGGGCAGTTAATCTATGGGAGATCCATAATTCTGTGGCAAAGAGAGAAAGTTGGGAAGAGGGAGAGAGAAGAAGAAGAAGAAGAATCCCCATAGATGTTCTGCCCCATCCAAACATCTGGTCCAAATTGCAGCCTAAACCAAAATGGAGGTGAGGAGAGTCTTCACAACAATCCAGATGCTTATGGAACTGCAGCTAAGAGAATTTTCTATACTTGTTTTCTGTGTCTACTAATCCAGATTAATGGAACCAGGTATTGTATCCTTGATCGTAGGCAAAACTCTGGATCTCTCCTCAGCAAACTGATTAATACAACTCTGTTGATGTTCAGAGATTTTAATTAAAAAATATCTTATTAGTGTCAGAGAAAATCAAAGAACAACTTGAATATTTAAAATGATTTACCCGAACTAGCTTGAATCCATAAAATTGTTTTTCTGAAAAATATAAGGCACATTCCATCTTTTCTAAGCACGTACTTAAGTATCCTTACTTACTTTTAAGTAAATATATATGGGATGAGATCTCCTTTTGGGAAAAACAAAATCAACGCAATGGTTGCTCAACTTTGTTTGGATTATTTTCCTTCTGTGGAAATGTTCCAACGAAAATTACTAATGGTAAATTGCAGTGTTAGTAAGTATGACAATGCAGCTCCATTTAAAACAAAGTTAAATGCCAGCGGGCCATGAAATTGCCAGCGGCTGCTTTCTGTCCTTGGACTTGCGGTCAGGTCTGTCTGGGGCATTAGGTCAAAGGACATCAACACCACCAGCATCTGACAAGTTCAAAGAGAAAATGAGGAACATCCACATTGCGCTATAAATACAAAAGGCATTCCTAGCGTTTCATATGAGTGGTGATTAAGCTCCATTCCTGACCACAACATACAAGTGTTCTGACCTCCAGTAATAGTCTTAAGTAAGCAAGCTTAAGTTAGTAATTGTAGGTCAAATGTAAGGCAGAAAATAATGCCTCAGTCACAAAGTGAGTTGGCAACGTATCCGCACACATCTGTACGTCTGGCGTGAAAATGCCAAACAAACTGTTTTTAAGAGGCATGCCCTCATGATGTCACCTCCATCTCACCCTCATCCCACGTAGGAGGCACCTGAAGTCCATTTTAGTTGTCCCACTGTTAAATGTTGTACGTATATCAAACTGTGAATCTGTAAACCAGAGGAAACGGCAACAAGATCGTTACATAAAAGTTTCTTGAATCCAGGGGAATGAGGAGTTGTGGGACAGAAAGAGGACTCAAAGTAACTCCACCTTAATTCCACTAGACATAAAATGAGATGTTCAGGAGAATCCCTTCAGTAGACTTTCAAGACGTTGTTATATTACTGTATAGTACTGGCAATAACGATCTCTTCAAAAATCTAAGTGGTTCTTGTTTCTTGAGTTTCTTGAGCCTGCTGTTTGAACAATCCAGGTTGCCTTGCTTGATGGGGCTGGCCCTGTGCATGGATTGGCACCGACCAACTGGCCTTTAAAGGCTGCTGCAGACCTCCTCCCAATCCAGTTACTGAACACAAAGGACAGCCTAGCTGGATTGTGAGAGGTCAAACAAGAATGGTTCTCCATGCTCTCTTGGTGCTTTGTATTTGGGGGGATATACCGTAGCATGCATGTATATCTAAACAGACAGACATTGACAACTTCCAAACTCGACTCTGAGCAAGACTGTCTACTCCAGACTGAGCGAAGATTGTTCGAATGCTGTGATACTTTCTTTATCACAACCATCAAAGTAGGAATGTTGCCTGTTTAAGAAGTAATTTTTTAATCCCCCGATCAGATTCCAGGGATGTGAGGGAAAAAAACAAAAAAAACCTGGAGGCTGAAATGGTAAC
Organism: Oxyrhabdium leporinum; assembly: GCA_032468155.1. Lineage (NCBI taxonomy): Eukaryota > Metazoa > Chordata > Lepidosauria > Squamata > Cyclocoridae > Oxyrhabdium > Oxyrhabdium leporinum. The sequence continues at coordinate 3,160 of JANHFL010002311.1, forward strand.
CCATTTGGAATTCAGGTACTTTCCAGCCTGTGATCCACCATCTGATGTGAGTTAGTTTACAGTTCATGGTGGATTACATCGTCAGCTGATGGATTTCAGCCCTCCTGCTTCAAATTTAAACCGGTATGACTCATAGGGCAAATGGGCTCCATTGCACCTGTCAATCTCCTGAATGACTCTTTGACAGCTTTGTTTCCAGTAAGTCATTAGAAGTATTTAGTAGGCATCAGGGAACCCTGAATATTGTATTTAAGTTGTGGTGCATGGCTGTCTGAATAAAATCTCATAAAGATAACTGCTCCCTGGAGAGGTACATAATGCTGGGGAGGGTGGAAGGGAAGAGGACAAGGTTGATGGACAATCTCAATGAGGGCAACTTTAAGACTTGTGAACTTTAACTCCCCAAATTCCATGGCCGACTGAGGAATTCTGGGAGTTGAAGTCCACAAGTCTTAAAGTTGCCAAGGTTGGAAAACCCTTGGTCCGTGTGGTTGGTCATTAACAGCTGACCCTGACTTGATGATACATAATTAAAGAGGATATGAAAGCTCTGAATGAGTTATAGTGGAAAAACATTTCTGTGGCTGGTAATAAAGTTTGCTTGGTGCCGTCTTAGGATATTGTATGCATATTATGATCATTTATAAACCACAATCCGTGACATGGCATTTTGTTTGAACCAAGCCAGGGGTGTTTTATCTAATAAGTCATGATAAAATGAATCATCCTTTAGCATATCTAAAATCTAAGTCCGTTGATTTCATTTTTTAAAAAAAAAGGTCTTTATTAAACAGAAAAAAACATGATTAATTTTCTTATGCTAATAAAGAGAAATATTTATTTGGAAGAAAGAAGATTGCCCTTTCCATTAAAGGAGATCTATCTTAAAAATCATTTGTTTACTGATGAAAGAAAAGAGCCCTGGAAAATGGGCATGGGAAACATAACAGCTACGCAGCAAGGAACATAAACAACTCACCATTTGCTAGCTCTGTACTCTGCAAAGAGATCTCGAATTGTAATCAAACCATTGCACCGTTTAGAAACCGGATTTCTAAAACTGTGATTTGTTCATTAATCTCTTGTAAGTCCAAAGTAAGCAGACTGCACTGAGGCTCGGTATGATATGTGGCCTAAGCTGGAAATTCTTATTTTAGATGTTCCTGATTCAGTAAACAAATCAGGGCTCAAAATTTCACAAAAGAATATCTCTCTCCTTATTCGCTCATCAAATTCCATGCAGCTTCATGAAATTTTCTTTGCTCCCATCTAAAATCCATTCACCTTCCACAGTTACCATTTTCCCCTTTGAGGTGAAATGCAACATGGATCAGTTTTCTGCAGAAGATCTCATTCCAGGCACCAAGTGCTCCAGGGAATTCTGGAACGTTCTGTTCCTCAAGACAATATCGTTCTGGCCTGTATGTGTGTGGTCTTCCAGATCTCCCAGAAATAAACCTCCTGGAATATCTGTGGTATCTCCACATGTGTTCTGAGTTCCCAGATTTTCCATCCCAGGAGCTGAAGCGTTTTATTTACCTAATAGCTGGTTCCACCTTGTGATTTTTTTTCCTTATATTTATTTGCATTTTTGTTAATTTCTAAAGGATAGTTAAAATCCTCTTCTATTTAAGCATGAAATCATCCTTTGTAGCCACCTGGGTCTTTTCCCACCCAAACAAACAAACTTCAAGCATTTTCTTAGCCAGAATAGGCAACTGATAGCTTTCATTGGTTACGTGCCCCAAATGAAGACTCTACCTCAAAATAATGTGTCTCTTTATAAAGATCAACAGAACATTTTAAATATATTGTCAAATAATTAAAAATCATGTTCAGTTTTAGCCAACAGCTCATTTCTAACAAAATGCAGAAAATAAAACTAATTATTTGAATTTTGTAGATTGAAATTAAATGTATATAATAGAATGTTATGCCTTGCAGAAAGAGTGTTTATTCTGGCACTATGTCATTTAGCATTTAAATTATGTACCACAAGAGTATAAATGCAAATATTGTTCCCTTTTACATTCAAATAAATTAATTCCACCTTTAGAGGAAAGGCTTAAAATAAACATTTATAATCACTGTTTGTCTTGATAATTCTTGTCTTTTGTGGCAATGTCTGAAAAAAAGGGTTTTGTTTTTATAATAGGAGCAATGATACCATATGCTGGACAATTATCTAGAGAATATTATCCTTGACAGAATTTGCTTTCTTTAGAGTTTCCTGCTATTCTATTTTAACTGTCTCTTAATTTATAGAGATACAGTGTTTCTACAAATCAAGTCAACGTTTATTACAAAGACCATAGCAAGTTAAAAAAACTCCACAAATATCCAGTTAAAAATTCTAGAATAAAGTAAGAAATAAGAAATAATATCCATATTAAAATCACAATTTGGCATCCAATCTGTCAGTTGCACACGAACAAAACACATCATGGCCTAACTATCATATAACATCAATCCTTAAACTAGTCATTAAATACTAAAATGTGAGAGAGTGATAATGCAAAAGGATTTGCTTCATTAATTGTGTAAAATAGCTATGATGGATTAATCATGTGTGTCCGATGAATCCCCTGTGTGCAAAATCCAGCCACCTGTGTTGTGATCACAGTCTGTTTGTCCTCAAGCAGCCACTGGAGATAAGCAGTGATCCCATCGATTATTGGGAAGATGAGGGTTCCTGAATATCTCTATAAAAAGAGCATCAAAGGCGTATCTGTCCAACGGTTTCCACCTCTCCAGAGCCAGAAGGACAGAGTCTTTCAATCAATTGTGTCTTTTTATACTTGCTGTGCAGATAGAAGCGCATAGCACCATGCAAGCGAAAACACACTTCTTACATTTTGCACCAGTGATTAAAGATGATTCTAAGAAGGTACAGCCGAAATTGTTCTGAAGATAAGAGATGGTTCCCATGTGAACTGGTAGAGGTGAAGGTATTCAGATGGAAAAAAAGTATCAGGAAGCATGAGAGGAACTCAAAGACTTGTCAGAAATTATCAAATGAATAAGAACTATGCAAATGTTGAGCCTAATGAAGAATCCCTCCTCGCTTTCTCTGGACTTTGAACTGGAGAGATCCGTGGATGGATGTGTTTTTGAGTGAAGTGTTTAGCTGAGAAAATAGACCATAAGAATTGTAAGTCTGGTTCTGTAACCCTGGGGGGAATGTAATATCTTACTGGAAAGGAGCCTGAGTGGTTGGCTGGTAGCGTTATGTGTAATGAATGAATGTTTTTTAACTGGCCTTGTTTCCCACAGCCTTATGGGGAATGGCCAACTTCCCACCCCTACCTCTCCAAATTCAGATTTAAAATTCCTTCACCTAACATCGCTGCCAAAGATAAATCTGTAAGCAGCCTCTCCTCCTACTCTGGTTGTGACTTTGATTGCAAAGTGCATGAAGTATTTTTAATGGAAACTGTTATATAACCATGAAAAATAAGATGGACAGGAAAAAGCACCCGGGGACAGAGCTCATCCTTGGAGAACTGCATCTCTATCCAAAGTTCATGTCTTCCTAATCCCATCAAACCATCTTCTCCTCTGAACTAGTCGGAAAGAGTAATGGACAGTTGAGGTAAAGTTAAGCCCATAGTAAGCACAACATAGGAGAACAGACCCATCAGGACTAGATTCCGCAGTCCATCTGCATTTAAAAGACAAAGCCCCCTCTTTTGAAGACAGCAAAGTCCACATTTTGGACAGAGAGGACCGCTGATTTGAACGACAAGGGGTCAAAGAATGATGGGTCTATGTCAAAATTGAACAGCCCTCTCTCAACAGAGGGGGGGAGGATACGACATCTTCTATCTCCAATCTACAACACAGTCCTTTCAGCAGTTCCAAAAAGGTTCCACACCCATTTGCACCACTCAGGTGACCCTGAGGACACAGATAAACATCCAGGTGGCCTTCATGGCTCTCTGAAAGAAAGCAAATAACTAGCTGTCTGCAAGGAGTGTAAATCCTTCCGTTCCCCACCATCCAGCCAGAGCTGAAGAAGCTTCTGGGATGAGGAGCAAAACGTCTTCAAAGGAAAACCAGAAAGTCCAGTTGTTTCTTGAGAAAAGCACTTTTGGGACAACCATGACTTGGAGGGCTGAGAATTTCCATAGACGCTAAGCCCATAATGCAATTGCTCAGCAGAAATGCTAAGAAAATAATTTTTGAGTCTACTCCACAGCATTCCTGAACACAAACGAAGTGAAAATCACCAAGCGGCTAATATAAAGCGAACATCGTCCCATTGGGGAAGTTCTGACTGATACCAGCACATAATGGTGTTTCAACTTGAAAAGCCAAAGTATAATTTATTTTAATACTAAGGGTTTATCCAGTCAAACCTCTGCATATGGCGGCTCCAACCACAGTTCCCTTTGATTACAATGGGCTATTTGACCAATAATGGGTTCCATACAAGGCATGGCATGAAGCTGTCAAACTTCGTCTTCCAAGTTTTATTTCCAAACCACAAACATGTTGAAGCAAACCATGCATGCTTGTGAGAGGATTTATTCCCGAGGTAGCTCTGAAAGTTTCAGGCTGAAAAAAGTTGCAATCCTCTGGGCTGCAGTAGGCGCGAATTCATTGGCATGACCCATCACCGTTTCCTAATCTAACAATGGACGGCATCAAGCAGCAGCTGCCAAGCCTGGCAGGCCACTTATCAGCCGAGAAACCATTTCTGCTTAGTCGGAGCTCTCGGGTCTTTAGCAGAAAGGGCTCCTCTCGCGGAATAGAAACCGGATTTAGCCCTGTCCTGCTAAAATTAGCCCAAGCCACAAACAATCATGGCTAGCTCGTGATTTTACTCTTGCCCCAAGGCATTGGTCATCACGACAACGAGTGAATCGCAACGCAATATCACACAACGTTGACCAAATATATCCCAGATGCTCTTTGGAGGTTATTCTAAACAAAATGTCAGCTACTGCTTTTCACATAATATCTTTGGCAAATTATATAAAGTTTTATCACATTTCTTAGTAGCTTATGCATCTTGCAGTGTGACCAAACTACATAAAAGTTCATTTTCTTCCAACAAACTATTTGCTACCTAATCCATACTCTTTAGCTGTGGTTCTCCGACATTCCACAAATAACAGTTCTAACAGTGATGCAGCAGAGAACAAGGGTTAGCCCATAACCGGTCATGAAGCATTCAGGGGGTAGCTGAAGAGCTGGGAAGAAATGTACTACCCTACAAAAGTAAATTATCTAAATCTGGATAAGAAGGTGTGGCTGCCTGTGCCATTTGGGTTGGCAAGATATTTGACTCTGAAAGCCACACGGCAAGAGGACATGTATTTCAGAATGTGGCTTGTAACATGACATTAATTTTGTAAAAATTCTGATTTATCTGAGCGGTTCATTTTTTGTGGATGTCAAAATTAGAGTAAGACTTGGAGCTTGCCAACGCTGCTATATCTCTCTTGGTTTCATGGACAGACAATTCTAGTGGGTCATTATGTGAATCCTTTCTCGTATTTACGGTACTTAGCTATATCGGTTTGCTTACACTTGCAGTACTTAGCATTCCCGTGTCCTTCGGTGTCGCATCTGTGACCTCAACCCATTCCTGTTCAACTAAAGTCTGCCTTTAGAGAAAAGCAGTCTACGGATTTTCCATGGATTCAGAAGCAAAGCGCCAAGTACATCTCCAGGACTTAGAATAGATCGGCGCACAGCTTTTCACAAGACCATCTTAGCCCACCAGACCTGAAGAGACTTAATTCCTTGCCATGCCACGTTTGGTTCTCTAGCCACATAAATTCCCTTGAAAAAAACAAACCATTCCCCCCCTCATCCCTATTTTTCTTTGCATCTTGGTTGCTTCCAGTTTGTTGTTTATTCATCAATATCTGTCACACCAACCGACTGTTGTCACACCGTCAGATATGTAAAGAGCAATTAAGTTTTTAATTAAATATGAATATAGATTTTTGCATCCATTGTAACACCTCCGAGGCTGGCTTTTTGACAAATGTGCAAATAATGTAGGCATTTAATCATCACATTATCTGACTTCATTTCTCAGCTGTGAAGGAAGTTAGCTGACAATCCAATCTTGGTTTTCTAATTGGGGCAAAATAAGAATTAATCCCAAAGAAACCTGAAATTGTTAATGGAAGCTGACCCGATCGTAAATTTATGGTTTGGGAAAGAATGCAGATGAAGCAGGTTAGAGAAAGTAGTTAGCAATACAAAAGCATTTGATACTCGGACATTAAAAAATAAAAGAAAACAAGCTAGATGCCCCCAGCCCATGTTAGGAGAGAAGTCCATACAGTCATGCATTGTTGAACAATGCCAAGATTTCATGGCTACCCAACATTTGCCATCGGGCTACAAGTCTTTATCACCGTACGACCAGAAGTAAAGTTGCTTCTGATGCCAGTCAGTAAATCTTTCTTAATCATGAGCCTTAGTAAGACCACACTTGGAATATTGCATCCAGTTCTGGTCATCACAATATAAAACAGATATTGAGACTTTAGAAAGAGTGCAGAGAAAAGCAACAAGAGTGATTAGGGGCTGAAGGTTAAAACATATGAAAAACCGTTACAGGAATTGGGTATGGCTAGTCTAATGAAAGGAAGGGCTAGGGAAGACAGCATAGTGATCTTCCAATATCTGAGAGGCTGCCAGAAAGAAGAGGGGGCCAACCTCTTCTCCAAAGCACCTGAAGGCAAGATGAGAAAGAATGGATGGAAACTAACCAAGAAGAGAAGCAACCTAGAACTAAGGAGAAAATTCCTAATGGTGAGAACAATCAACCAGTGGAACAGCTTACCTTCAGAAGCTGTGAGTGCCCCATCACTGAAGGCTTTCAAAAAGAGAGTGGACAACCATTTGTCTGAAATGGTAGAGGGTCTCCTGCTTGAGCAGGAAGTTGGACTAGAAGACCTCCAAGGTATCTTCCAACTCTATCATTCTATGTTCTATAACACCATGACTCAAAAATCAATCTGTGTTAAGCTTTGTAATAAACTTCCCACCGTTTTTCTAACTGCCAGTAATCCAGAAGATAATCATTGGAACCAGGTATGATTAATCGTGGTTTAGAGTCTGTATAAGCTATATTGGCAAAGCATCCTTGGAATGCAATTGGGGGCAGACTTAACTAGGAAAGACGGCCAATATTAATCATTGCCATCTATATTCTGATTCGAAGAAGGGCTGAAAGGTCTTTCTTTTCTCCTTTTCCCCCCACTCCTCTATGTGGTTGGATATTTTTTATTGCTGTCTGGTGTTATGTTGGTATGTCATTTTCTCATAATGCCTTGGAATAAATCTTTAAATACGTAGTCCTAGTGGTAAGGTTATTGTTTCCAAATCCAAAGGTACCTGTTGAGCACGGAGCAGTGCCTCTTCTCTTGAAGAGGAGAGAGCCTCTTCAAATGATTTGGTCTGCAGATCTGGCTGATATGTGCCAGTCAAAATACCTGAAACAAGGAAGGTTGAGGAAGGTCGATTAAGTGAGATGACCAGGTACGTCCATCGGAGGGAGAGGAGGATTGAGCGATGACCTTTAGACTAGAAGGAAAGAAGCAGGGTCCATAACCTGAAGAGGGAAGTACTTGATCCTCGCTAACTGATTGACCCAGCTTGTCATAAACTCTGGTATCTCGCTTCTTTAATAAGCCACACAATTTCTGTATGGCCTGGCCACACATAATGTCCTTGCTACAGTGTGTGTGTGCTATCCATTTGCTTGACGTCTGAACCTCGCCGGACTCTTAACTCCCTTCCCCTGTCTTTGACTGAAACGGTTTCTTTTCTGTAAGATTCTCGACTGATTTATGACTATGCAATTAACTTCTTGTGAATGTTTTCATGCTAGCTTTAGGCCACAGGCAGGACAGACAGCGGGATGAATAATTAAACCATTAATCACATATATTAAATCGTGTGTCAGAACTGAAGATGGTATCGCCGACTTTCCATTTATTCCTCGTTAACTTTCCTTCTATTACCTTTACTCGTATCTGAGCATGATGTGATACAGGGAGCTGGATGAGGGAGAATTAAGTAATTCACCTCTAAATTAATTGGCGCCCCAACTACGAGACGTAAAATAGGTGTGAAGAGGCGTATCTTTCCGGAGGAAGACATCTCTTTGCTCTCTGCTGTTAGGTTTGGGGGAAGGCTTGTTCTGCTTCGACACCCCAAAGTCCTTTAGCCTGCTCAGAGATTTTCATAATGCAAGATGGCTGCAAGGAATCTACCCCAGAGTAGCCGTGCTTGCTGAACCTAGGAACAACTCGGTACTCTGATTGTCCACATGACACTTGCCCGACTTTTTGCAACTGCTAAGATTTACAATTGCGCTGTAGAAGTTCTGGTTTACAAGGCTACGTAAAAGATGGTTTCCTAATCGTTCCAAATGTTCTATAAAGCTTTCCTGTCCTTTAATAAAAGAAAACCAATAAAGTTGCACAATGCTCATCTGGAGATTGGCCAGCTGCTTGCTGGCGAGGTGTTGATTGTAAAAGATATTTGCCGTGGAGCTTATGTTCCCCGAACTGAGCAGCTCCTCCCAAGCATTCCTAAATCAAGGAAGGAATTCCTGACAGAGAGCCACCATCTTGGGTAGTAACAGATGTGTAAGGTGCGCTTTATAGATGAGCAAATAAGCTTTTTCAAAGAGCTGGCCCAGGTAGTAATACAGCAATTAACTTTTTGACAAGATACATGTATTCTTAATGCAACCTCATTTGCCAAGATCCATTTTTGTAGGCCTGAGACTTCTGCAATCTGTTTCCTTGAGTTTATGGTTTGTTCTTGCCTTGTAACAGAGTCCATATGGTTCCCTGTTTGAAGTGTGCTTAGTATTCCATTAGGGGATTTTTTTATTTTTTTTTTACTTCTCAATCTGATTTTGATAAGGCCTCGGTTTCCCTGACCAGCTGAGCTTGTGCAAATGCAGAGCAGAGTAATTCTCTAATAAATTAACTTGGCAGTAAAGCTTTACCAGAGCAGTTTTGGCTTATTGGAGCAACATTTTCTTTTATGTTACCTTGTAAAGCTAAAGTGAGGCAGAAATAAGTATGCTGTGATTGGCGCACTAAACAAAATACAGAGTCAGCCAAATGCATTCTGATTAAGTGTATCCACTGTGGTCCCAGGATTAGGTAATAGTAGACATACTTTGGAAATCAAAATCTTCTGAGAACACTTTACTGAAGTGATGAATATCTGCAGATTTCCAACTGTTTTCCCCTTCTTGTCATGTAATAATTCCATCACACATAAGCTCACCTACACCATAAATTGTGCGGCATATATAACATTAATGACCACTTTGTAGTATTACTTGAATTTCCTTTTATCAGCTTCCTTTCCAATTTATAATTCCATATTCAAGTGCAATTTGTTACACTTGGCAACCTTCCCACGCTAAGTAACACTCAGATCTCCCTTACAGTCACGGAGAGGCTAAACATATCTATTCAAAGATGAAATTATCACACTTTTTAGACTCAGGTGCAGATCCAGAATATCTCTAGGGTTGGTTTAAGAAAAATAGATCAAGGTAACACCATTGAAGGTCCATGATCTTTATGTGCATTGTGTGGGGTGAAAAATGGAGTTTCAAAGGCACAAAAATGATTTTGGCAAGACACACACTGGAGATTCCAGTGAAAAGAACTTGATTTATAGTGGGTATGTTCACTACTAAATCTACTGCATCAGAACTTAAAACTGTCTCTGAATTTTCTGTTCAGACTGGCAAACAAGAACACAAGAGTTTTACCTTCCAAATATTTTTTTCTTTTCCTCAACATTTGGGGATATTTTGGGGTCAGGCCCAATGCTCTTCCAAATCTGTGGGTCATAAAATGCGATAGCAGTTGCCTATCGATCCATTAAAAGGCGAGACCCTACTTAGCACTTCATGAGAGAGTGATTTGTTTCCCTTCAGGTCTAATGGGAGCCAAAGGCTTCCATACCTGAGATACAACATTCCCCATCTCAGTCTCTCTTTTCTTAAATCTAGTAATCATCCAGATTTTTGTAGCCTGAAAAGGTAGCCTTAAGCCAGGGGTGCTTCCCCTTTGAATCTTTTCAGGTAGGGAGCTGACCTGGAAAAGACCTTTCCTGGATTACTTAAACTACTTAAAGTTTAAGCACCTTGTCAGGGAAAGAGATACCTAGTGTAGCATTTGCTCTCAATTCAATTATGGCTTCATACTTAAGCACTCAAGTGTCCCTGGCCTGGTTTCAGCTCAGAAATTTAGTTAATACATGAATGGATATGTAGAACAACCAGATGGAGACTTGACCAAGAGAAGTTTAAAAAATTCCAACTCAAAGGAAGTAATGGCAAGCCATTTCCAAATTGTTAAAAAAGAAAAAACACCCACAACATTTCAAAATAACAACAAAACCCTCTGTTTTTTGCCCATGAGTTGAATTTAACTTGAGTTGAATTCCAACTCAAGCTAAATTTAACTTGAGTTCATCAAGAGTTGAATTTAACTTGAGTTGAATTCCAACTCAGGAGTTGAATTTAACTTGAGTTCATCAAGAGTTGAATTTAACTTGAGTTCATCTTTAACTTTTCTTAACGTTATTGTACTGAAACTCCTTGAAAACCGACAAGATGCATTTAGAACACCGGTAAGCATTCTGCCAGGTGTGGTTTGCATTAACAACTTCAAAGGTAACCTCATATATACGTCCTTTCTGCAATCGAAAGGGAAGGTTACCAGAACACAGATAGTAAGCCATGGATAGATGGATGACTCTCTAGGACAGATTATGGTTGGCACTCAGTCACAGCTGGGAAAAGATGCTTGGTACTACGACAGGTCCTTCACCTTGAAGCACTAAAGCTCCGTGGTCCTTTCAAAAAGTGCATATCATTATTCTGAACTGGTTGAATATTGTCCTCCTATACTAGAAAATTACCATATCAAATCTCTCTTATTAGAAACTATTTTAGCAACCTTCAACAGCTCTGTTGTTGTGTTTGGACTTCATCTATAATATAGCATTTCCCAGTTTGTGGTGACTTTATGAATTTTGGGCCTAGGTGGCGCAGTGGTTAGAGCGTTGAACTGCAGGCCACTTCTGCTGATTCAATCTAGCGGTTCAAATCCCACT
>JANHFL010002311.1:14383-27850 GCA_032468155.1 Oxyrhabdium leporinum
TTTAAACCGCCCCGAGTCTTCGGAATGGGGCGGTATATAAATGTAAAAATAAAAATAAATAAATAAAATGAACACAACTGTGTCACATTCCTGGCAACGCTTCCAAAGTAGTTTGCCATAGACTTCTTCCAGGACAAAATCTTCACCTTCCCAGTCTAGCACGGAAGTCTGAGGTTCCTTGATGGTCTTCCTCTCCAACTGCTAGTGAGGGCCAACTCAGCTCAGCTTCTTGAGATCAACCAAGGTTACCTGAGTGCTGTTATCTGACAGGTCTAGATTTTTTCCTTTTTAAAAATATTCAAATATAAATGAAAGCAAAAGCTAATTAGCATTTGAAGTTAATGAGCATAATAGGATAAGAGAATTTTATGCTGGTCATACACGTTTACTTCTAGTTCTTCATGCTTCTAGCTCTTGGTCTGAGGCTGAACTAAAGAAATACTATTCTGTTGATTCCGTATCCAAAATCACACTTCCAAAATCATGGACATGACCACAACTTCCCACAGAATCAAGATATTCCAGCTCGAATTCTTTCCCCCCTCTTTTTTGGTTGTATGGGTGTGTGTTTTGAAGCAACAATGATTTAAGGAAGGTTTTGTTTGGTATGAAGAGACATTATTCGTGATTTCATGGAACTTCTTCCTATAAATAAAATATCTCTGCCAGATGAAAGATCCATAATACAGAGAATTGGACACTATTAAATATTTAGTGTACAGCTTGCAAATATGATGTAAAATGTTATCTTTGGAGGAAAATTAGCAAACTGCTTCAAATAAAGAGTTCTTCCAAGTCTTCTGTTGCATGAGAAATATCATGAGAAAGTCATTCTGGATCAAGAATAATTCTAGTTTCTGGTCATAGAAAATAATAAATTATACAATAGGCTTGGCAGAAGCCAAATGATTGGGAGACCCACCAAGGAATACCAGACATGTAGATAAGGCAGAAAACTTGAAAAAAATAAAAATTTTCAGAAAAGGAAATGGCAAATAATTTGTGTCATGGTGACAGGTTTGTGATCATCAAGACTCGAGCACATTTTTAGGCAGTCATTATTCATTTTATAATAGTAAAAATGAGCTACTTCCAATATGCTGAAAGCAGCATCACAATTTTCAACAAATTGCAAAATCTGCAAGCAAGCTAAAAATTCTGTGTTCTGCGTTAGTCCAACGAAAGTCATTCGTCTAAAAATGCTGAAAGATTGAATTTGTCAAGAGCAGGGGAAATGTTTAATTGATACACAATCTGTCACAATTTATTGTTAGGTAGTGGATGTCTGCATATTTCTTTACATTTCCAGACTGTCCCTCAAGCAAGAATTCTTTATCTCTTTGGTGTATGCGAGCATTTACTGACCTTTATTTTAAGAAAGTCACGTTCTCTCATAATGATTGCACACCTCTGTATGCATTGACTCAGCTACAACCTCATTTAAATTCCAATGATGGGTTGGAATTTAATGTTAAGTATTCACTAATTATTAACAATAAAACAAGCATACATGAATCCAGGAAGCTCTTGCATTTTATATAGCTTTTATATAAGGAGGGCGTGGAGTCAAGCTGCACACTGGCCTCCAGGCTGGTCCCTCCCAAGCGTGCCTTCCGTTTCTTCTAAAAGGCATCCCAAAACATAGCTAAAGTCGTGGCAGCTCACCTTTGCAAGGGCCCCCAAGCACCCTACCTCTCAGTAGGCGGCAGCGCTCAGCTCTCTTTGACTGATTTCCAAAAGATAAGTAGGATCAGGACCTTACAAGGAAGCCTTCTGGGACACACTGAAGTGGCAGACGAGAACCAGGAAAAGAGTATACTTTGGAAAAAGGCAATGGCGAGCCGCTTTCATTTTTATTGTTGACAAATCCATGTAGTAGCCAGGGGTCGATCTTAATAACAATATCATCACACAGATTTAATGCATTCGATTTATTTGATTGAAGAAATGCAGGGCACACATCCTGTCTCTCTTCGGGGCTGCAATTAATTCAGAAAGTTCCTCATTCTCTTCTTTTCCTGACTTTTTTTCTTTTCTTTTTTACTGTATCTATATCTCGAATCTGTATTAGAAGCAGACATCAACATCTTTCAAACACTGCAACATCTTTTAGAAATCCTTATATGAAAGCAAAAGGCATAAGAAGAAAGAACAACATATTATGTGAGTACAAAAGATCATTTGCATCACAGGGCAATATCTTTGTAATATTTTTCAGACTTCTTACAATTAGGTTTTCCAGACCCCACGCATCATCAGATTATCTTCCCTGCGTGTAATCACAGGTCCAAATTCAAAAGTAAGTCTGACTGGATTCAATAAAAATATACCGCACCCCCAGAGCCATGCTCCCCAAAAAAATACAATTAAAAAATTGCATCCTTAATAAGGTTTTTTGCTTGCTTACACATTTGTCCTCCTGTTGGCAATGTCATTGGTGTGTCCAGGAATGTTCCACAAGTTATAGTTTAAAAAGTCAAGAATGTGGTTACAATTGTGCAACTAAAGCTCTACCTATTTCTTACACACAACACAACTCACATAAAAAGCAGGCGGAGCTTTGATCCCCTCATTGGATGTACCATTTTTAACCATATCTTGGCATACTGCTCCATGGTGTATAGCTGTTCTTACAGCACCCCTGATCAAGAGGACCTTCTCAGATTTCCATTTGTAGGATCCTTGTACTAGATTGTTAAGTCCTGATGTGGGGATGCAGGGGGGAACAATTCTTAGACCAAAGAGAAATCATCATGACCTAAAGCTGGACCAAAACGCTCAGAGACTCATGCCAGGACAAGAATGGCCAAAGGTCCGTTGACAGAAAGGCCTGGGATTGAGGCCCTGGAGCTGACACCCCATAGGCAAATCGGCAAATGTAGGACCTCTTTCCTTTCTACAAAAAAACAACTTATCTATCAGGTAGGTGACAATTTGATGTTCATTAGCTACAAAAGCTGGCAGACTCGATTGAGGTTGAGATTGATTGTCATTGGCATACTCAGGTTTGCCCTGGTTTAAATGTGACAAATACGTGGCAGATGGCATTTATCCTGCTGGAAGGGAAACAGCGGGAGGGATTGCGAAATGGGGGCTAAGTCTTGTTTTGGTGCCCTCCCAAAGTGTTCTCCCTTCCAACTGCTGGGCCCAAGAGAGTTGAATGGAAGTCCTGCCATGAGTTAAACCGGTTGCTCTCCTTTGTTAGTTGACCTCAGAAGGAAATAGGGAGTCAAATGAGCACCTGATTCTGCTCCAGAGAGAGAAGGTCAAAAGCAGCTGACCTCTTTGCCCTATAAACCATTGGGGTTTTTTTAGGGCAGGGGGGGGATTCAGAAAAGGCTTTCCTTCTTGCCATATGCTACATATTGAACCTGGGATCTTTTGCGTGTAAAGCCCATAGTATGCCAACTCACTTTGCATGCAACAATATGTGCTCTTCAAATATCACAAGGATTGAAGGGGAATAGAAGAGCAGCAAAATCAACTCTCCCAATTCTCCAGCTCAGCCTAAACTTCTGGATTTTCTTGGTGCCCTTCCAATACATTTCGTTTTCCTTCTTCTGACAATGTGCCCGAAGGCAAAACATTAACTCTAACATGGTGCTTCCTTGTTGCTGTTCAGCAGGAACCTTCCAACCTTTTCCTCCAGTTTGCATGCTTTGGTGTTTGTTTTGGATGAGATCCTGTGCAAAAACATACAAAGTATGTAAAAACAAACACCCATTCAGGACCAAACAATGCCTCAACTACAAAGAACCTGAACCCTTCAAGGGAGGGGGAGCCTTATTGGCTCCAGATGCATTCATAACATTTCACTATTTAGAATAAGCCCTTCGAGTACCACAAGAGAATATCTATGGCAAAATAAAATATAAGAGGGAGAAACGGGGATAATTCAGAAGCAGAATCACTTTGTGTTGTGTCTGACATATTTCAAGTCTTTATTTATTTGTGGAATTATTATTGTTGGGGGCAATAGGCTGACTCTGTAAACAGCTTAGAGAGGGCTGTAAAACACTGTGAAGCGGTATATAAGTGTAGGTGCCATTGCTAAGCGCTATTAGTTTAATTGTTATGTTATCCATAGACCTCCAACCTTTCTTTGTTCCATCTGCCATCTTAACAGAAATTTTCCAAATTAGAAAGCCAGTGGATTACTGGGAATAGTTAGTTGGACTGAAAACATTGACCAGTTCCTGTAGCCCGTTCAAGTGGGGTGAAACGGTCTTTGGTGTTAACCCTCCCACTCCTTGGTAAACTGCTGGTCTGAAGAACATCTGAAAGGCTCTGCTGTTTACTGCCCAAACAAGCTGTCAACAGCCCAACCAAAGAATCTCTAAAACTACCCCCACCAACAAATGAGGCAGATGAGGCAAGCCATCAAAATATAAACAGAGAGCAAACCCCACTCCTTTCTAGCACTGATGATGTTCTCTAGTTTGGTAATGAAACGTCTGCAAGAAAAGAAACTCAGAGATCACCAAGGACACCACAGTTCTGAAAGCCACCTTGAGTTGCCACGTGCGAACAGGCGGCAATATAAATTCAATAACTAATAATAATAACCTCAACCCTGAGCTACAAATATCCTCTTTATCTGCCGTTTACCTCATAGAATTGAATTTATCCTGATGTCAGGCCTGACCTTCCTTCTTCTCTTAGCTCAGACGTTCAGGTTCTGCCCGCTGGATCGCTAAAAGAGAGGTCCATTCCTTCTTCTCCATCTGCTCCTCTTTTCTGTGAACTGAACCTTTCCAGATTCTTTAAGTGCCCGCCCCTTTCAAGGCTTGGTTATCAGGCTCCTCCTCCTACCTGCCCTCCTGAACTTGCTCCAAAGAGTCATGGTCCCTTCTGCATTGGGGCACCACATCCACTTCCGTCTCGATCTTGTCAGAACTCCTGCCTCTTCTATAACCTCTTTTAGTCTATTTTTAGAGGCAGACAAAATCAACTTCTGGCTCCGTTGTTCAAAAATATCCTTCAATATGCCCATTTTAAAAATAAATTTTATTGCTTTTAAAATAACAACAGAAAATATTTAAAAGGGGCAAACACAAAAATACATACACAATAAAAAATACGTAAGTGCTTAAAAATAAGTGAAAAAGTACAACATAAAAACAAAGTACAAAGTGCGATATGTCATTAGAGTAACATCTCTTACGTTGAGGCAGGTAAACTCCTCTCGACAGTGAAACTATTCTAGACAGTGTATGGTAGCTGAATTTTGTAGACTTGCAACGAATAGCAAATGCAAGTCTAAACACAGGGTTTCTATAAAAATATATGTTTTTACTTTTTATATAATCTGGCGGTTGAGATCCAATGTTGATTGACTGAGTCATACAGTTATTAGTGTGGCTTTTTTGTCTTCCAAGCCAGATAACAGCCGAATATCTTCTCTTTTTCATCTGTCTCCAATCTCATTTCTTACTTGGCTTCATTTAAAATGCTGGCAACCTCTCTTCATCTATTCCCCCCCCCCCTTGAGCACTCTTTGTTTAATCCTGGCCCCATAACATAGTTTACCTTTTTACTTTCATACTTTTTGTCTCGCTTTAGGAAAACTTTCAACAAAATGTGAATTCTTCTCCAGAACCCAATCCTATTCAGGCAACGCGTTTAGCTTGGCTTCTAAATTAACTTGTTTTCTGGATTCAGACAATACACTAGACCACGAAACAGCTGAGGTCCGTGTATAATATTCTCACTCGCTGACGGGACTAGCGAATACGCAGGCTAACTAAATAGGCCCTGCAATGGCTGCTCTCCTGACCTGCCCGAGTGGGCCCTGTGGACCCAGCTACCTAGCGCTTGCTTCAGTGGGGCAGGCGCTGCTAAGCCACACTGGGCAGGTGACTATGGGGAGGGAGGCTCCGTGTTTTGAAGGCCATTCAAGGTCTGAAGGATGCAACACCTCTCCTTTGTTTCTCTTGGAAAGGAGAAGTCCCCTTGTTTCCTCTGAAACTTCCTGGACAGCACGGAAAGGGAAGATCCAGGATGCAAGCATGAAAACCAAACAAAAGAGGAGGAAGGTCAGAGATATTCCCTCCAATCCTTCCTCACCCGGAGAAGACACTCCGCTTTACCTAAGCAGCACTTAGGTAAAAAGCCAGTCAGCAGTTAAATGAATCCCCTGGAATCACAAAAAGGTGACCGAGGTGCTTTTCCTGTTGACTCTGCTAGCTTGGTAGATCTGGCAGAAGAGCGCCAGACCTTCCTAGCCAACCCTCCGGGCCAGGACACGATGGCCCAGACCTCCTAAGGAGCGGTTTCATTACTCTGCCAAGGGATTCCGGGTACCGGTCAAGAGGAAGGAGACAGCGAGAGCACTACAGATTCAGTTCTTAAAATGAGTTGTACGTTTATGCGTCAAAACGATGGGGCTGGGTGGGCTTTCATCACGTTGCCACGCTCCCATCTACCCCCAGCCTCAGACACAATTGCTGCCAACACAATCGTGTATCGTATACAGGGAAACTGCACAAATATTTCCTATGCAAGAAGAACTAAGTAGGAAAACAGATAGTTGGATGACAGATGACCGAAAGCTAGATAAAATGCATTCCGTAAAACAGAGGAAGAAGCATTGATTGATTTATTTTTAAATGAAATTTCACAAAGTGATGCAAAAGCCAAACGGAGCCACTTAAGGGTTAGAAAAATGAAAAGTGGCAATTCCTACACATTGCACCAGTTAAAAGAGTAAGAGGCATAGGATTCAAACAATTTAAAATAAATTAACAATAGAATAAAGCTTGAGGAATGGAATCAGATGGAGATCACCTAGGATAGCTTTGATTTTCTGTCCACGTATTGATCAGAAACACCTATTCAGAGGTTGGCCTTTTTGTTTGTTTGTTTTGAAATCACTGTGATACGCCAGTTACACTTTCTAGCCATGATTGAGGGTGCACGCAGGGCCAAGTATGCAGAATGAAGGCTAGGCTATTTTCACCTGAATATCTTTCGTGCAGTTCAGAAGGGGCCCTCTTGAAACGAAGTCCTTTTGCATAAAACGGCTTTCAGGTTTCTTTCCAACCCCCGTAACGTGGCCAGAGGTCGTAGGAAGGGCATTTCTCTTCACATCTTCACTCCTTGGAAGGAGGAACGCTAGCAGGTGTCCCCCAGTCAGGAAGTGGAAGACTTTAGGCAAGATGCCCCGAGGGTTTGACTAAGATGGAAACATTACTCCGGGGAGCCTTCGGATGACAGTCGCTGTCATCAACCACAAGAATTAAGACATTGCTCTGACGTTGATAATTAAAATGCACAATTGTGCAAGGCATTTTTTTTCCTTTCAAAAGTATGCAGACGTTTTTTAAGCATCCCATCCAGCTGAACCAAATCCCTCTCTTCCTTTTCTCTGAAGAGAAAGAACGGCTTTTAAATTGGATATGATGGGAAATAAAATCGCTGGAAAGAATCCACTGAACGAGGCTGTTTTGGCCGCAGGCTTTGAATGCAGAGCCTGTGGTGGGAATGGGGCAATATCTGGCCCTTGACTGGGCCTCCAGGAGGCTGTGACGATATCACCCAGAGAGGCATCGCCAAATATTCTGCTTTATTTATCTTACGATTTAGTGGCCCAAAGTAGAATGTGGAATTTAAATACTTTCAGCCTTACAACATAGATCAGATAAGAAACATGACCGGATTCAGCTAATTTGTCCAGCCATTTGTCCAGAATCATATAGGATCTCCTGCCTGAGCAGGGGGTTGGACTAGAAGACCTCCAAGGTCCCTTCAAAGTCCGTTATTCTATTATTCTGTTCATTCTGCTTTTTTATAAAGTCACATTAACAGAATCTCACAAGTCTGACATTATACCTCTCCTTGTCCTGCCACCTGGAGGGGGGTCTCTCTTCTGAGCCTCTCATCCCATCCATCTTCCTCCCGGGGGGCTCGGCTGCCCTTTATCTGTTCACCCCTTAGTTGCATCTCTCTGCCCTGTCTCCCAAGGTCATTCCAACATGCAATTACACTCATTTGGATGCTGGAGGGTTGCAAGCAATGGAAAAGGTTGATTCCGAGCTGTAACTTCCCACTTTTAATGGGGCTGGATTGCGCCATCCCGAATCTGTCATTTTTCCATCCAGGATTCTGGGCAGAAATATTCCTGGATAAGTCATCTTAATTTACGCTATCAGGTAAGGGCATGAAACAGACGCTCAGGTCACTGTTTGACATGTAGACTCAGGGAGAGAGGACATGACTGTGGCTTTGATTTCCCTTGAGTTTTTGCTGTAGCATTTCATCCACCTACTTCAGCTCACCCTAATATTAGCATGGATTCCACGGAATTGCAATAACTGATGGGTGACACCCGGGTCCCCATTCGTCTGACATCTCAATAGCTTGACATATGCCTGCATCTCTATTCCCTTGGAATCTCAACGGGGCTTTGTGAAGCTGCCTTTCATAGTTCGCTCAGCTGTTAATCGGCGTCAGGGTGACCTGGGCTGAGTGGGTGGCAGCCGCCGTGATCTGCCTCTCCAGGAATAGCGCCCGTCCGCCCGTCCATCCGGGGCTCTGCTCGGACTTGCCGTGGCCCTGTGACAAAATGCCAGCAAGCCTCATAGCGGCATGAAAGGCTTGAAAGACTCCATGTACTTGTTCAACTTCAACATCATTTGCCGGATAGGATTGCGAGGAAGTTTCATCCCCCTGTCCCATCAGTCGCCAAAACAGCTCGATGTACCTGACACAGAGTTCAGGCTGCTGAAGAAATAATGTACAGAAAGACACCACGTACATTCACGCTTGTCCATGGGCTAAACCTTAGCAATATGACTCGTGGATGAGAAAAATATTCTGAACTTCAAAATTCTATCCCTTATTTGGAATTTCTAAATGTCAGGATCCATTCTAGGGGTATATCAATCACGAATATACATGTTTACACACATGAACTTCGATTCACCATATTAGAGTGCTTTGTAATTTGATATAGTCTTTTTATTTATGTATTTACGGTATTTATATCCTAGCTTTATTATTTTTGTAAATAGCTTAAGGCAACAAACACGCACAGTGACTCCTTCTATTTTCCCCAAACAACAATCCTGAGGGAGAAGGCCTGGCCCCAAATTCCAAATGCTGAGCACTAAATACGAATTTCACCTGACAGGGCGAAAGAAGCGCCCACTCTCCCTCCTTCTGTGACATTTTGGAGAGGAGCAGATATTTTAAGGAACACGGCTAATTTAGACCCAGTGTGAGGGAGCTCCAGAACAGCAGGATGTTCCTAAACACCTAATCTTATCAAAAAAAAAAAAAAATGAAGCAATAAAAGCAAAATATAATTCCAAGGAAGCCATGTTTTCCTTCTAGCAAGTGATGAAAATAAAATCTCCTCCAGGTTGAGGTCATCTCCTGGTGACCTTGTGGATGCATCCACAAAGTTATCTTGATGATAGATGTGGTTTTTTTTCCTTTCAACTTCTCATGGAATATATCTTATCTTTCAAGTCCAACAGTATTGAGTACTAAGCAGGCTCAATTCTGCTCAACAAAAAGCCCAAACTGATGAATTCTACCAATTTTCTATTTTGCAACCATCTTTTATCACTAAAGTATTAGCAGTGACTCAGCTGAACACAGTCCCTCTTGAATGTAGTTTGCAGAAATATTTCTACAACAGACTTCAAACAGATTGCCTGTGGGATGTATTTGTCAGTCATCCTTGCTATACAAAGCCTTTTGCACAAGGCAGCAAGAGTTAAATTATAATGCTAAACATTTTTTTTTCCTGAAGTGTTAAACAAACTAAAGTATCAGATTTCTTTTCACAGCAAGTCCAATTTTAAATACCATTCCTAAATTACATCCAGATCATCAGCTAGGACCATCCCCAAAGAATCAAACGTGTAAATATATTCATGCATTTGTTTAAATTTGTAGAGCCGCCCAACTCAATCAACCCTGGGTTGATTGCGAAGAAAAGCAACCACCACAACAAAATATCCAATAGAAGGACATGGTCTGATAAAAGTAACAAAAGCCACAAAAGAAGAAGAAGATGACACAAAATGACCTCAAACCCACCAGTCTACTCCCCAGGGCCTGGCAAATGGTTCCTTGAGACCCAGCATGGAGAAGGCCATCTGAGCCGCGGCTGGGGGAAACGCCATGGCAGGCAACAAGTGCCACAGCTTTCAAGGACCCAGTCGGTGACTTTAGAGGTCGCAACCGGCACCAGTAACCAAATGCATGCAAACCCTAAAACGATCTGCGTGGTGTGTGATTTGCAAAGCTCAGCTGTCCCACCAAAGGAAGTTGCATTTGAGCGCATACTATGCAAAGCTACACATTTGGCAAACGCTCAAGAAAGTCACTCCGGGCTGATAAATGTATAGGCTTAATCTAAACCAACAACAGGGGCTAGGCCACTTTGGAGCAGACTTTGGGGAGAGGGGGGGAAATAAAAGCAGTCTCCGATATAAATCTGAAATAGTCCCCTTGTTATACTAGACTAAATAAATCAAGCCCACTTATTGCTAGGTAGCAAACGTTCATCAGAACAGTAGCAGGGAAAGCTGCGATTGGATTTATACGCCTAGCTCGCCTTTCCATCCTGCTGTTTCTTTGCCTTTTTAGCGCAGCTTAGCTAAACAGGTGTTTAGAATAAATAGGCCCAAACTGAATGTACTGATTCCTTCCAGGGACAGGAGATAAATGGAAGGAAAAGGAGACCTTTCCCTTGTGTCCTGATCACTGTTGATTAGTTCCCCTCCAGGGCCTGACAGGTGACCACAAATCCATTTAAAAGATAACAAACAAGAGCAAAGAGAGAGAGAGAGAGAGAGAGAGAGAGAGAGAGAGATTGAAATCACCAATTGTCAGACTTCCTATGAAGAAGGATCCATTACAAATTGTTTGAGATCAAATAAAGATTGGGATTTTATTAGTGATAACTGGATGGTCTCTTCTCTTGGTTATCAGAATGTAAGGCAGGCCCTTTATTTGATTCTTGGATTGATGGTATAGGGTTTAAAGCAAACAGTTGGAGAATTTGTTTATTTATATACTAATTTGTATACTATTTTTTCCCTGTACTTACCTATTATTAAGGTTAGATTACAACTTTTAAAAAAGTTTATCACGCCACCCACATGGACCTGTCTGTAAAGCAATTTTCTAAGAAACTAACATAAAGCAATGTGAAAAAAGACAGAAAAATGAGAAGGGAAGGGAAGGGAAGGGAAAGGAAAGGAAGGGGAGAGAAGAGAAGAGAAGAGAAGAGAAGAGAAGAGAAGAGAAGAGAAGAGAAGAGAAGAGAAGAGAAGAGAAGAGAAGAGTCCTAATTTAAAAGCAACTACAAGTACCTTTATATTTTACAACATAATTTCCTTTTTTCTATAGTCCCCTCTTTCTAATAATCAAACCCATAAATAATAAGTTCACTTTTTTTCCAGGAAAAGTTCCATAAGGGATTTCTAGTCAGTAATAAATAGTCATTGATCTTTCTTTCAGCAAGCAAATTAATTTTGCTATCTCTACTAATTCTGTCCCCTTCACCAGTCATTCCTCTGAAGTAGCTATTTCAGAGTCTTTCCATTAATAGTCTCCCAGCTGTTACCATACGCAAAATATCCTCCGTAACTCTTTCATAATTTCTATCCACTAGCCCCAGCAAAAAAAAAGAAAAGAAATTCTGCTTTCAATTGAGTATCAATCTTCAACATTCTTTGTATCGCTAGTAAATTAATTCTTTCTTTATTAAATTATACCCTTTGTGGACTTCGTAGCTGCAGTTGAGCATCACATCAATCTGGTGGGATACATTAGAGTGAGATCACAATTGGCTGAAGGGTGTCCTACCTCAGGCCATGTTGCTTGTTTTCCCGTGTGAGCAAAATGTAACGCAACCGCTCATTTCTTTAAAAAAAATAACGTAAAGCATGTAAAATAACTGTTTCCTATCAAAACATCGGGAAAACTATTGTTAAGTCAGCAGTCTCAGTTCATGTTACTGAGGTAATCGGTTCTTATGTATCTTTAGGTCAGAGTGAATTCCATGCTCCACTTCAATGAATTCAATGGAGCTTCAGATTAAAATACATTAGCACGTCAGCAATAGCTCCGTAGCATTTAGGCTTACAGACCGCTTCACAGGGCTTTACAGCCCTCTCTGAGCGGTTTGCAGAGTCAGCCTTTCGCCCCCTACCATCTGGGTCCTCATTTTACCGACCTCGGAAGGACGGAAGGCTGAGTCAACCTTGAGCTGGTCAGGATGGAACTGCTGGCGGTGGGAAGGCAGAGTCACCCTGCAATGCTGCATTCCGACCACTGGGTCACCGGGGCTCTTTACCCAACATCCCCAGCGATGGGGATGTTCATATTTAAACTCACCAGGACATTTCGTTATAGGCCTTCAAAGTCTTGTAAAATCCCCCTTTGTTCCTCTGGTCTGACAAAGGGATTCACTTTGCCAATCAAAGGTGCCAATTCCTGCTCCTGCCTCTGGGGAAAAGCATGAGGGTTTGCAAGGTAGCCACTAAATTGGACATCTAGGTTTACCCGGAAGAGAGATAGCATCCTTAGGGTGACACTGGGATTGAGTAGCATTTGTGATATACTGTCCAAAACGTCTTAAACCCAATGCATGCTGATCTCACCACCAGCATGGATTGCTACACGCAGCGCAGGAACAAGCGAGGCTGGAAACGTGGTCTACTCCTTCTTTATCTTACTCGAAAGATTTAATGGATGCCTCAGTTGACCAAAGCCACGATGGGCATTAATGTTGATATCCATGGTCTTATGTGCAATGATTTCCTGTCTTTTGATTTATTGCCTCTCTTTAATTCTTTTGCTGTTTAATTCTTTTTCTGTGCTTTGCATATTATTGCTTAGCTGCATGTAGACAAATACGGGTGCAATTTGCTAGTCTGTCCTTGATTTTATATTTACAACATCTCTATTAGTGGGGTGCTATCTTTTTATGGGTTAAAATCTCTGCAGTACACCTAACCTAACAAGCATATTCCCATTTATTTCTCAAGATGCCTTATTGAAATTGGAGGGACCTCAGAAACACTTTCTGTTGTAGCGGAAAACAGCATGAAAAGCATCAGCAGGATCACCAAAATCCCTCGTGACTTCACGGCTGAACCATTTGCCCCCTGCCGTGCCAGCAAAGCCATTGCCAATCCCTTTCCTCCAGTGGGTGGGCCTTTCTTGGAATTCAGCCATTTGGAGTGGGAGCATAAAGGGCTGAAAATAAATATGAAACTTCAGCCAACATACAAACAGAGAAGGGAATAAAAAGCAGCAGTCGGTTTGGAACGGGAACCTGAAAAATACATGTTTCTCTAATGGCCTTGTGGCACTGAATTGCAGCTGTTGCAACACCAACCTTGTTGCATGTGAAATGGGAAGCTATATAAATTATATGATAGATAGATAGATAGATAGATAGATAGATAGATAGATAGATAGATAGATAGATAGATAGATAGATAG
>JANHFL010002311.1:27950-52598 GCA_032468155.1 Oxyrhabdium leporinum
ATAGATAGATAGATAGATAGATAGATAGATAGATAGATAGATAGATAGACAGACAGACAGACAGACAGACAGACAGAGACAGATGTTAGGAGTGTGTGTGTGTGAGAGAGAGAGAAAGAGAGAGAGAGAGAGAAGATAGATAGATTATAGAGGATGGATGGATGGATGGACAGTCCATTGGAGGCCTTATGGTTGACTGGAACTGTGAGAAGTCATTGCCAAGCCATCACAATCTGGAAAGAATTTTCTTCAACCATTTTAAATCCATCTGGCAAACAGCAGAGAAGTAGCTTAAGGGCACCGTGGAGGTACGCATGAAATGGTGTTCCTCATTGCTCAGCTCATTAGGCCAGAGAGCATGAGAAGGAATTCAAGGTGGTCCAACCGGGACTTAGAAACTCTCTCCTCCATGGAAAGTTGCATACAACCATCGTGATTTGGCATTACTGCTAATCCAAGCCTTGAGTAGCCATCATTAAGGCTCGTGATCAGAGGGAGGGAGGGAGACAGAGGCAGAGACGGAGGGGCAAAACGCCTACACGGGGCTGCAGCTGGACAGTTCAAGCTCAGGGTCCGTTGGCTTGTGTGTACGTGTGATGCCTGCCACAAAACAGGGAGGCTCCGATTGCGGGGTGGACCTCCATCTTGACATTTCTGATAGCCCCTCCAGGCCCCTGGGAAGGGGTGTTGCCACTGCAGTCACTTCTCATTAGGTCATGCGTGGCACACATGTTGCCTTGGGAAAAGTCAAGCCAACAGGCTCCAGGGCTGCGAAGCCAACACTGGCATCTGAACAGCATCAGAAGGAAACCCCCAAGGATCCGCTCGGCTCGGGTTTTCAGTCTTGTAGAGTCGACTGCTCCTTTAAATGGCTTTGCTGAGATAATCTCCTAATGCAGCTTGTCACGAGAAGCTCGGAGCAGCTTGTCCTTCTGGCTTCTTATGTCCCATTGATTTTTCCTGGTGCTTTTGACTGAGACAGATAAATTTCACTTAGAGGTGGCTGAAGACAAACGCAACTATTCCCCTTCCTGTTTTCTCTTTATATTAGACGGTGGAACACACCAAGGGCTTTTGAAACCGTTCTGTCTGTGCAAACAGAACGGTGATTTAAAACCACAGAGCATTGAAGGAAGAAATGAAAGAGACTGGAACGGAAGGAGCCCCGGTGCCTCAACACACCAAGAATTTCCACTTGGCAGGTTCGATATCCAGGTGGGAAGCTCAGCTATTGCCTATCGAAATGGGACACAGATAGAAAGAATAGATGGTGACTCTTTAGGACAGCCCAATGCAGCTTGAATCAATCGAGCCCCCTCCCTCTCCGTCCCTACCATGAGTGCTGCTTAAAAATGGGGGGGGGGGAATCAGAAATCTCTAACACCCCAAGATACTGAATCCACCCAAAATCTGTGCAAATTGTTGTCTTTTGGAGCCTGTTCATGCGGTGTGGAGAAGAGGAAGTCATCCTCTTCCCGTCCCGGGTTTGACGTTAGTCTCAATGGAGATTTCTCTTGAAATGGAAGCTGCAGCTCCCAAGGAAGTAATTTATGTTTTGGGTGGTGGGAAATTAATGAAACTCCCGATTGTCTCTTCCTGGCTGGGCTTCTGAAAGCTGCTCTCTAGTTCTACCACCCTCTCCATATAAATCACTTTTGAGAAGACGCGATTTGCATTTCAAGGCAGATTTCTCTTGAAATGCAAATGGAAGTTTGGGAAGGGAAATTTTGTCAGGACGTCAAGAGGGAGAGAATGAGTTAAAACTCTTCGAGTCCCCTCCCATCTCTTTCATCTTCCTTTTGGAATCGCTTACTGTATTCTGGCTTTTATCAGTCTGGGAAAAAGCAGTTCCTTCAGTCTCATTTTTTTAATTAGTCTTCTACCTGGATCTATTCATCATCATGTTCTGGAGAAAGGCTGAGCCTCTCTCTTCAATCCCTCCACCTGGACGCACAGTACCAGTGGCAAAAGGACTGGCATCTTCTCAGGAACTGGCAAGGAACGGACAAGGCTTGGTCTCAAATGAAGGATGAAAGTTGTGCGGCTTCCTTGACAATTCAAGGAAAAGCGTGGAGAGACTCGAATTGGCGTACTTGATTTTGTCTTCTGGAAGGCTTTCGTCAACCGGAGGCCAATGGCAGGGAGCCAGGCAGACATCAGGCAGCTGTGCGGAGTTAGTGTCTGCCTCCCAACAGAGGGGCCTGCTACTAGGTGGTTTAGTCATGTCTTTTTTGGGGAAATAAGAACAGACCTTACTAAGTTGCAAACGGGAGGCGGTCGGGGAGCCGTCTGGGCAAACCTGAGGGCCACGCTGTGCAAAGTGCGTAGGCAAAGTCCGTAGGTGGTGAACCTTCAGGTTGGCAAAATGTGCCTATATCAAATGCATCTCCTAAGCGAAGCCAAAGATTGCCAAGACTACGGCCACATTCTGTGTAGCGGGGATTAAAGTGCCATCAAACACTCGGTCCTCAGTTATCATATTCTTATATGGTTTTATGCTTCAGTTATTTACTTTATTTATTTATGATTTTTATAAACAATCCAGCAAGCATAATTAATTGAATTAAGTTTCTCTTTAATTCAAGGAGAGAAGCAACCTAGATCTAAGGAGAAACTTCCTGACATTGAGAACAATTAATGGGTGGACTTCAGAAGTTGTGGGTGCTCCATCACTTGGAGGTTTTCAAGAAGAGATTGGGCAGTTACTTATCTGGTATAGGGTCTCCTGTTTGAGCAGGGCGTTGGACTAGAAGACCTCCAAGGTCCCTTCCAGCTTCTATTCTATTCCTGCTTCCTCCCCCTATTCCCCCCAGAACAGCAACAGACCATGAGGCGGACTGGGCTGAGAGAGAGAGGGACGAGACCAAAGTCACCCAGCTGGGTTTCGTGGCTAAGGCAGGACTAGAACTCACAGTCTCCTGGGTTTCTAGTCTGGTGCCTTAACCACTAGACCAAACTGGCTCTCTAAGTTTTTCACCTGGATTGGTGTTGGTAATAAAGTATGTGCTGATACAGCAGAGGAGTATCTGCTGATGTTTCTGTAAAATAATATTGATGCAGAAATAGCATTCAGCAGAAAGAGAAGAGGGCCTTCTTCTGATTTGCTTGCATGCAATTCTTGGACCAATAGTGGCAGAAACCCTTCAATCAAGACAATAAACCGAACAATGGGTGACATCAAGGAATTGCCCTTAAAAATTATTCTCCTCTCTCTCATTTAGGGCAGCCCCAGCAGATTGTCCTCCCAGGTTCTGAGTCACTGGGCCGGATCATTTGAGAGAACCTCCGACTTTCCTGTGTGGCGTGTCAGGTGTGACCCTGTAACCGCACACCCTGAGAAAGTCAGTGGCCTTTGAGCCCCCCGCTCCCACCTATGCCGCAGTGGGCTCTGGGGGCTGTAAAACACGCTCTGGTTCAATCCGTGCAGGGAAGGCAGGCTCCGCTCTTTGGGGATGGGCCTTAACTCGGCTCCAACGGGGCACGGAAGAAACTTTGGGAACAGCTTTAAGGGAGCCGCCTCTTTAGCTGAGTGATTCACACACTCGGGGGCCTCTGATTCATCTGGCCGAATGGGGCTCTAGCTTTGCCTGTTCAGTCGTAGGTCCCTTGACAGCCGTTTCCCAGTCTTTGGGTCCCCCGGGGCAAGGGGGTGCTAGCTTCAATAATTGAGAGGGTAACCTTAGAGAGACCAATTGGCAGAAAAAAATCCCTCCAAACTTTGCTATTGCAATTTTACAGATTGCACAGTGGCAATTTCCTATTTTCTAGAAACACCAGCAAATTTAAAGGGGAAATAATCCACCCAAGGTGAACCAACAGGTGAATATCAATAACAATATAGATTTGGGGGCAATGCACACCAACCCTGCCTCCGGTAGCTTTGCTGTCTCTGTTTCAGCCAGAGGGCCTAGGCAGGGAAATAAGCAAGGAAATCAGGAGACTGGCGTAGTTTAGGGTTTTGCACTGATGAAGATCAGACCGGAAGAAAGAGTAGCTCTTCCTTTCCCGTCTGTTCTACAACCTCTCTGGGCCCACTGGGGCCACCAAAGAAACCCTTTTCTCTGCAGAAAGGGAAGAAAAGAGCAGCGTTGCTTGTAATATGTTAGTTTTGTTGGAATTACAGGGAACTGGAGATGAGAGTCAAGAGCCCGTTTTCATACGTGGTAGGCAACTTAGACCCAGGGTGAGAAGCATCCACAGGCTCAAGGGCTTGGGCCTGGCTTCTCAGTGGATGGGAGGGCTGCAGGAGGCCATTCGGGTGTGAGATAACCTCAGTGGAAGGGACGTGTGCATTTAAAAAAAAAAAAACAACAGTGGTTTTTTTAAGGGTTTGAATAGAGGAAATGAGAGCTGAGAAGGAAATTGCTCCACTTCTCACTCTCAAATACCCTTAAAATTCTGAACAATAACCTTCACGGCCTCACTGAAATTTAGCTCTCTTACAGCAACTATCAAGAGCGTAATCTTAGGGTAGTGAGTGACGTAAATCAAAGCTTATGACTTTTAATACAATTCATTAATTGGAAAAGATTGCTCATAAGTTTTTGCCACTGACATGGGTCTCCTCCTACAATGTCTAGAAGAGCAAAAGACAATTCTGACAGCATTCTTACGAGTTACACTTACGTCTGGTATTACTACCCTTCATCCTTTAGAACAAACGGAGTTTTGCATATTTTGGCTATCGATGTTACTATTTCCCCTTTGTTTGATTCTCTTCTGTTAGGAACGCAAGCTTTTTTTTAATCCCTCTTTTTAATCCCTCTTTCACCATTTGATAATCTGGACCAGAATTTAAAAGATGAGAACTGGAATAGTGAAGTCGTATTGGAAAAAAAGGGAAGCAACTAAACAACTCAAAGGAGAATATTATGCCTTAAATTACCTAGTTTCTCTTGGCAGTGGCTGGAGCCCTGGTGTGTGCTTATATAAACAGATGTCATGTAAACAAAAGTCTACTTTGCAATCGTGCACATCATTGTTTGGCCCCTTAATAAACAGAAACAGATCGTCGAACCCCTGGGAGAATTTCTCCCCAGACCTGTTTAGCGTATTTTCCTTTTCTTTAGTCCAATGCACAGGCCTGATTTTCAGGTGGCAAAGAAAACCTACCACCAACCGTTTTATCACTCCTTATTTGAAAGATGCTCTGAAAAGGAAGGAACAGAAAACCGGGTTGTCCTGAGGGAACCTGGTGGCCAGCAACCCCTCTTGGGTACCCACATAGCCACGCATGGATTGTACATCACCGAGAGATCCCAGCAGAGGGAAGCGTCACTTTCATAACTATCTGATCAGTGAAGATGAAACGGGAGAAGGAAGCCGTCAAGCTCCGTAGCTGATGATCGTGGCATTGATGACATTGGCTCATTGAAATTAACGGCGTTGACAGAGTAATTGTAGAGTAAGAGACAATGCTTCCTTCTCGGAGGTCATCTGTCGGAGTCCTTCAGTTGAAAGACATTTTTTTTTCATCTTAAAATCTAGACTATAATTTTGGGAGTCCATCTGCAGTTCTCTTGGCTCTACAGCCTTAGGCGTCAAGGAACTCATTGCTATCCAAAATATTGCAAGAAGCGTTGATTAAAATTGGAGGCAAAGTGTTGGCTGAATGCCTCTTTCTTTCTTTGCAGCAAACGGAAACCACTTCAAACAGCCGAAGAGGCAAACCGAGGGCCTGTTTTGTTAGGCAGTCAGCTCAGGACCGTATACGAGGATTAGCAGCAAGGGACGAGGGGTTTTCATATAGTTTTTAATTACGACTATGTGTATTTGCTGTTCTTTCCTTTTTATTCGCTGTGGTTCACCACCGAGAGTCATATTTTTGTGAGAGATGTGGCCATATAAATGTGACAGATAAATGAATGAATGAAAAAAAGAATGAATGTGAATGAATGAATGAGGATGTGTGAGGATTTCATAAAAGTTCACAGATCATTGAATTTTTACTGGCTATCATGATGAATAATTTTCAGTGTTCTGAATTTTCTATATTCCTATATCAAAATGCTACACAATCCAACCACGATAAAATTAACATCTATAATCAGGAGTGAAACTAATCTTTGTAAATACTTTAATAGGCTAAATCATTACCTTTCCTGTATTTAGACGAGGTGCCGGTACTTTGGTTTTGTTCGCTGTTGCCTTTTCTTTGTCTTCCTGATCAAATGTACTTTCTAAATAAGATGGTTAAAACAGACTCCCCCTATTCAGGATTCCGTTCCTGTCAACAAGCGACTTGATTTATGTCATTTCTGAGATTGAGAAGGCGGCTTTTCTCGTATGCAAATCAGCAGAAGGAATGAGGTACATCTTGTTTTTATCACCACATTCATACTATGGTTTAGGTATTGTGTCTACACCTGATCTTCCAGGACATCCAAAGTCAGAAACACAAAATGAGATTTTTCTTTTTTAAAAAAAAGCAAGCACAAAGCAATACATTGTAAATGGATCATGGTGTTCTTTTCCCCAACAGGTGTAAATTGACCGCTCTCCACTGAGACCGACAAAATGAAAAAAACCAAAACCTTGAGATTCTATTCTCTGCAGTTCCTGCATTTCAGATTATGCTTTAAATCACTTTTTGACATATAAAAGAAAGCGTGAGAGGCCAGAGGAAGGCGAGGAAGAGCCTCAGATTGCTGTATTTTACACTCCATAAATTCATTTGCAGGCCTAAGACACCGGCTGTGTTAAATGATCCTTCAGTGGGACTTCAAAGGGGCTGCTCCATACCAGCCCGGCCCTGCCCTGCCCTGCCTATCTAAGGCCATTTCCAGGTTGGCATCTGGAAATGATATGAAGAGGTGAAAGCGAGAGTCCTTCTCTCTCCTCCCTCCACCTCCTTTTGCAAAAGTGGGATGAAAGTCAGCTTTTAGGTTAGACATTAAGGTGTCTGTACACACACACACCAACATCCTCTTAATGACAAAATTTGCCCACATCAATACATTCCGAGTGACTGAAATACTCATTTCTAAGCCTGAGACAAAGGTGTCTTACATTTTGGATACTTTTGATATTACTTTCTGGGATCAAGAAGACTTCTAAAGGCTTTTTGTGATTTAAATCAGGGGTCTCCAACCTTGGCAAGGTTCTGGGAGTTGAAGTCCACAACTCTTAAAGTTGCCGAGGTTGGAGACCCCTGATTTAAATAGTCCAGAATGTTTTGGATTATTTAACAGCTTTTGACATCCCTTTGTGTAAGATAATTATACCTTGGAACTATGATTTATTGGCAGACAGATATTTCTATAGTGTCATTGATCATCCTTAAACCACACATGCTGATGAATAGCCAGGTAAAGATAAAACAAAGTTCAAAAATAAGGCCAAGAAAGCTACCTGAACTGATTTATTACTTGATTTATTATAGAAGACTTTGCAGCCAGTCTAAACACTTCTTTCAACAAAATTGAGTTCTGTTTTTTGCAAAGAAAGACCTCATGATGTTTATCCCAACCCGACCAACACTTTCATTAAAAAGGAGAGAGGGGAGTGAAGTGGGCAACTCGATCAATCAGAATAGAGCTGGAAGGGACCTGGGAGGTCTTCTAGTCCACCCCCCTGCACAAGCAGGAGATCCTATACCATTTCAGACAAACAGTTGTCCAGTTTCTTCTTAAAAGCCTTCAGTGTCGGAGCACCCACAACTTCTGGAATCAAGTGGTTCCACTGATTGATTGTTCCCACCGTCAGGAACTGAAAAGAAAAATCAAAATACATTTTCTGGATAGCACTGATTTCTCCTTATTTCTAGATTGGATCTCTCTTTGATAATAGCAATAGCCCTTAGACTTATATACCACTTCACAGTGTTTTACAGCCCCCTCTAAGTGGTTTACAGAGTCAGCCTCTTGCCCCCAACAATCATTTCACCAACTTCAGAAGGATGGAAGGAAGGCTGAGTCAACTTTCGGTCAGTGAGAATTGAACTTTTCCAGTAAGCTTCCCTCTGCTACTTCCTGTCCTGCCTTCGGGTGCTTTGGAGAAGAGGTGGACCCCCTCCTCTTTGGGGCAGCTCCTGAGATATTGGAACACTGCTATCATTTCACCCCTGGTCCTTCTTTCCCCTGGACTGGCCACACCCAGTGCCTGCAGTTCTCTGTGGAAGAGGGAAGGACCCCTGCCTTTTCTTCTTCCAGTTCAGATGGACAAACCTCTTCCAAGTTCCTTCCAACCAGGCAGAACATTAATATGTTAATAAAAGCTCTTCTTTTCTTTAAGCTCATCAATATACCCGGTTATATTGGGAAATTACTGTAGGGGGCACCCGGCTTAGTTTGGGCGCAGAACATTCCTAGTCAATCCCTACGTTCAGGTCAGCCCCATCGACACACGCTCAGATCAGACCACAATCTTGAGATCAGAGAAGGTTGAGCAGGTGCTCTCAAGACACTGCAGTGGTCCCTGGAATGGAAGTCTACTTAGCTGTACCAACTCCAACAATGAAGTGGCTCATTGCTGGGAAAGACAAAGATACCCTGCCATGTGCCCAGATACGGTTGACATGAAAGTCAAGCCCTGCAAACAGAAGAATTCCTAAAAATGTATCATCCTAACTGGGGATAAAAGTCTTGCAGACTTCTTAGGGGCTCAAGAATAAATGAAACTGACTAAATGCTTGTAATAGCATTTAGCTATTTAGCAAAAAATATCATTTTTTTCCCTGTAGTTCGTTCTGCTTTTCTCTTTGTTGTCTGCATTTTTATGTTATTTATAGTTGTGAGCTACCAAGAGACAGTTTGGGTCAGGTGGCAACCAACCTGAATGAATAAATAAATCTCCTTAATTGACTCTTTAACTTTTAATGAGCTCCCCAAACGTATATTTTATGAACTTTCTTTAAAATTGTTGATTGCGCTGGTTTTTATAATGTTTAGAAAGAAGCCAAGAACATGATTTTCCTAAAACTGAAAGAAATGAGGAATGTATAGGTTTTCATGTATCTTTCATCCCAGATTTCTCATAAATGCAACAGTTCCATTTAGTTGCACGGATTAAAATCTTCACGAAGAACTTTTCCAGATTGTGTTTGAACGTATAATAGTATAGTCAAGTGTTCAGACACAGTTCAACTTACCTCTGTGTGTGTGTGTTTGTGTGTGCCTGCGCACTCACATTCCAGCTCCATCTTTTTTTCTTTCTTACAAGTTTTTCTCTCCTCAACCTTGTTTCCAATTTTGTTTTCATGCATCAGCAACGGCCTTATAAATCTCTGACAGCTTGAGGAATTGTGGTGCCTTTGGTTGGGAGTATTGTGTAGAGAACACAAGGATTAGAGGAACTCTGTTGCAACTGACCTCTGAGATTAATACTGACATGCAGGATAAAGTTAATGCTGACCGAGGCTAAGGCCTGATTGATTTTCCACAATGGACCTGCCGTTCAATAAATGAACTTTCCAAGGACCTTGCTGAATTAGGGAATAGCTGACATCTGACAACTCTATTCGTCACCTGAGATCGTTTTGTTGGACCTTACAGTAATGAGGATTTTATGCTGCTACGTGGGCATGCATTAACATGTGGAAGGATGCCTCCTATTTGGGCATCTGTCTCCGACACAAGAAAGGTTTAAATGAGACCCTCCTGGATCCTTGTCTGGAATGCAGGAATGAGCGGGGGCAGCGTAGAAACCTTGCAAGTGTAGCCTTCTTTAGTCTGCAAACCTTAATGGAAAAAACATTTTTCTGTGCAAGTGCCTCTGACAAGCCTTGTTTTTAATGAAACCAGGTAGCTTGTCTCCAGGTGCCAAGGTGGACCTAACCCTAACCCATCCTCCTCTTCTGCCACTAGTTACCTGAGTTAACCACAGTCAAATTCAATTAGACCTTAAAAATCTTCGGCCAACGGGATCTTGGCTGACAGATCAAGTTGGTTGTCGGAGAAGATTTCAGTCAAAATATCCAAGGATAAGCTCTAACGTTAAAACAAAAAAGACCCTTATTTCACTCAAAGCACTATCGGAAGCGAAAACAATTGTGATGACACCCACATAATCCACAGTTTGATTAGATTATTTTGTAACTCCAGGCACATGTTCTCTCCTTAGGGAGATAAACTGGTAGTGAAAATGTTGTCCAATGTTTCCAGAAACCGACGATGAACCAAAGTGGAGGTAGAGGTGGAGTCAGGGGTTTTGTCAGGCAAATAATCCACCCTGAATCGGATGGATTAGGGCAGTATAGAAATGCTGAAAATAAAATAATATAAACCCAAGTTAAAGTTCTCACCTCACTTCATCTCGCTGAGATACAGTCATATTTGGGAGAGTACAGCCTCCCAAATACAACTGTATCTCAGTGACGTCTGGTGAGGCGAGGACCTTAACTTGGGTTTATGTTGACTTTATTTAGGGATAGAATTAAATGGCCATCATGTCCCTTGCCAGGACAGGCCCTGCTGGGATTCCTGGTGCCCAAGAGATCGCTGTGAGAAACTTCTAGAGCAATGAAGCCGTTGCCCCTTCCCCATCATCGTGGCCATGTTCTTTGGGGAGAGAAGCCTTAAGACAGAATAGGAAGGTCAAGGAAGGTCAATGTGTTTCAAAAGCCCAGTTATCTCCCTCATGGTGAAGAGATCACTGCTTTTTCTTTTTTTAAGCAACCAATTTTTAAGTGCATCCAGGGTGGTGGTGAAATTTCTGTCTGTAGCTTTAGCTTATGAAATTTGAGTGGTGCCTTTGTTGCAGATTTTGGACATGTTTGGTTTTTTTATGCACGTATTTTATGCACATATTTAATTTATGTACTTGTTTTAAGGTCTATTGGTTTGGTCTTGGGCTATAATTTTTTTTTTTTTAAATCACAGGAAGTTTCTTTTCCAAAACTTTCAAATCCACATTAAGCTAATCACTGCTACTATCAATAGGGCCTTCCTCCCTCCCTCTTTTTCCTTCCTTCCTTCCTTCCTTCCTCTCCATCCATCCATCCATCCATCCACCAATCCATCCCTTTTTTCTCATGCTTTTACAAAATGAGACCAAAACTCTATAGCAGCTGTATACCAGATGCAACACAAATATTCATAAGTGTGTACCCTTCAGACTCGGCATCTGAATTCAATCCGGGAACAAATATTCCCTCTCATCTTTAGCAGACAGAAACTAGCAAGAGAAGTTAAACTGAAATGTGTAGCTTTAATGAAAAACCTGACAGTGATTTCAGGCTCATGAATCAATGAGTCAAATTTCAGCCAGTTGGAACTGTCATTAGTACGCACATTTGGCACTGCAGCAAATGATTCCTATGCTTCTTTTTAAAAATCTCATTCCAGTTTTATTCAAAAAATGGGGTCGTAAAAATAGAGCTATGCTGTACTGATTCTATTTCTTCTTGTTCCCCAATGCAACAAGTCAATTCATATTGTTGCTGAAAACACCATAAAGACATATCCATGGAACACAGAACAATAAAGTTGGAAGGGACCTTGGAGCTCTTCTAGTCCAGCCTCCTGCTCAAGCAGGAGACCATCTACCATTTCAGACAAGTAGTTGTCCAGTCTCTTCTTAAAAACCTCCAGGATTGGAGCACCCACAACTTCTGGAGGGAAGCCGTTCCACTGGTAGATTGTCCTCTCTGTTAGGAGGTTTCTCCTTAATTCCAGGTTGCTTCTCTCCTTGATCAATTTCCCTCCATTGTTTCTTGTCTTGCCTTTTGGTGCTTTGGAAAATAGTTTGACCCCCTCATCTTTGTGGAAGGCCCTCAGGTATTGGAAGACTATCATGTCTCCCTTAGTCCTTCTTTTCACAAGACTAGACACATCCAATTCCTCTAATCTTTCTTTATATATTTTTAGACTCCAGGCCCCAAATCCGACTAGTCACAATGAGTCAAGCTTCCAATGGAACGTGTGTTTTATACAGAGGCGGGCTGCTCTTCCTGTAGCAAGAGGTTCGCTGGTCGGGCGTGCGCATTCGCTGGGACTCTGGCGAAGCTAGAGAGAGGCAGCTGATGAAGAAAGCAGCTCCGGTGAGTGCAGCAGGGGCGGCGCAGAGCTCACCTGGGCAGCGTGGGTGGCTGAAAGGTGAGTTCTTTAGCGGTAGCTTAGGGCAAGGGTGGGTGGGTGGGCCCAGCCAGAGCTCAGAGCAAGAGGTTCGCCCGAACCTCTGCGTCCATGCAGCAGCCCACCCCTGGTTTTATATAACCAGAGCTCCTTACAGGGTAGGCCAAACAGTAGATCATGTCTAATTATAGGAGAGAATTGGGAAAGTGGCTCAGCACACGAAGATGTGCAGATCTTGCTTTCATTAAGAGCACATTTGCGCTCATAGAACTGATTTTCAATATAATGTTTTTCCATTTAAACTGAAGAATTGGTTA
This sequence comes from Oxyrhabdium leporinum, assembly GCA_032468155.1. Lineage (NCBI taxonomy): Eukaryota > Metazoa > Chordata > Lepidosauria > Squamata > Cyclocoridae > Oxyrhabdium > Oxyrhabdium leporinum. The sequence continues at coordinate 40,279 of JANHFL010002311.1, forward strand.
AACTATATCATAATGGACTTCTCAGAGATGCTTCTGAAGAAGACTATTTTTTCCACTCTCTGTTTTAATGCTCTTCCAAAGAAGAGTATGTTCATCCTTCGTAGCTGATTCTTCCGTCACAAAATCTCCTCCTGCCCAAATGTCTTTATCACAAGTCTTGGCCTGCTTGCTCTTGTCCAGTGGCCTTCCAAGTCCTTTAGGCTCACCGGCAATGCGGGCTGATTGGTGCCAAGCAGAGGTTCCCATTAGAGTGTTTTCTGTAAGCTGGCAAAAAAATAGATCAGGGTTACTGGAAGACTTGAGTTAAGTGGGCCGGAGAAACTGGAGTAGGGGAAAGAGAGATCAAAATAGGCATTTACAGGATGTGAGAAGTGCTGTGCAGGGATCATCTTCTGAACCTCTCTGCTATGCTATGCCATGATGCTACGCTTCCAATTTTGTTGTGGCTTTGCTTAATCTGTACCAGCTTGCCTTGTTTTGGGGTTTGGGGGTTTTTTGCATTTATTTTCGTTTATCAACATGAATAAAATAGAAAACAGAAAAACAGAAGAACAAGCATCCAACATTAACAAAGAAAAATAAGAGAAAAAAAATCTTTGTGTACAAAAAAGGGAGAGAAACCCCCAAATGTCAAATATATCTAAGATTTAAACATAAAGAATCCACCCTGGCTGGATGCTGAAAAATGAATAAATGTAAAAAAAAAAAAAATAGATTGGTTCTCCTCCCGTTAGCTAATGGATCTACAAACAATTATGAATTTTCCCGTCCTTATTCAACAAAAATACTATATTAAATAAACAGATATTCCAGATGAGAGAATCTATCTATCTAATAATCAAATCGATCCAACATCTAGGCATAACATGTCAATGTAAAGGCTTGCTTTGTTTTATGTTAGCGTGACGTTTCCCTGAAAAACTAGCATGAAGGAAGACACAGTGCAAAATAAGGAATTGTGCAATATGGTGTCAAACGTTTGTCACTTCAATGTTCATTACAAAAGCGCTCCTAATTTTTCAGAACCTTACTTTTAATCTCTGCTTGTCTCCAACACCTTTTCTACTTGGTCTTGTGTTCTGTGTAGAGTAAAACTCATTTCTTCTCTTTCCAACAGCTGGATGTCTAATGTGTATGGTTGTCGTGGCTGTGACAGAGGAAGAACACATCACAGCGCTATACATTTTACTAGTCTTCTTCATTGTGTTGCCTAACAGATTTGCCCGGGTGAGAACGTGTCCTGCAGGAACCTCTGCCAGCTGAGCCGCCACAGAATCCGTCCCACTTGAGTTCTAGGGTCAGAGGAGTCCTTTCGCTTTTCATTCTGATTAAGAGAATCAGACAAGATGCTGGTGGCCGTAAGAGCAGGACCTCAGTAAAACAGGAGTGGCCTTTGCAGGTATGGAAGTAACTGGGAGACAACACGCACAACTAAAACGGCCACACAACATATTGGTAAAGGGAAGGGAAGGATTTTGATGGGGAAATGTTCAAGTGAATTGTCTTGGTATTTTTCCAAATCTTTGACACAAATTATGCCAGTACAAATCTCATAATAGCATTTCTATTTTTTATTTTTTTGCCAAACAGTGAATTCTTGTATGAAAATGATCAATCGCATAATTATGAACTGGCACACAGCAAAGGAAACCTGATTAGAGGTACATATTTGAAATGTGCTATCAGTTCTCACACAAATGAATTGAGCAGTGACTGGATTTCCTTTGGCTTAAACAGGCGGGTGGGGGGGGGGGGGAATAAATAAAGATAGTTTTAGAAACTGGAAAATAAAGCATGATGGAGCACATCCAACTCTCCTTCAAAAGACACCTCAAACTCCTGAAGGAAATAGGGAGGGTTTTTTTTTCCTTTCATTTTGCTCAAACTTTATCTTGAAATGACAACTGAGGTTAAGTGTCCTTCAGCTGAAATGCAGCACCTGCTGATACAGCCATAAGCCTCTGGGCAGCAATAGGGAAGTGATTTGTCATTGTGATTTCTGGGTTTCTATTCAACTTCCCTGGGTCGCCTGCAGCCCTGAAAGTCCCTGCTAATCTTCTGCCTAACTTCTAAACAGCCTTGACCTGCTGAGCTCCTAAGCCTGGAGAAGGTCAGCCAAGCGCAGTTTGCTGAGAAACTCTAGGAAACTATTTTTAACCTGCTCAAGGATGTATAATAAAATGCATCCTGGAGACCTCATACAATGTTCTTCAGAACTTATATGAAATCTTGCCTTTCTGTCCCTGGAAGACACAGACGGGATTCACATACGTTATATTAAGTTGCAGTGATCACCCATCATTCTGGGACTAAACCAATTAAACAGTCAATCAGAATAGAGCTGGAAGGAATCTTGGAGGTCTTCTAGTCCAGCCCCCTGCTCAAGCAGGAGACCGTGTACCATTTCAGATAAGTGGCTGTCCAGTCTCTTCATAAAAGCCTCCAGTGATGGAGCCCCCACGACTTCTGGAGGCAAGCTGTTCCGCTGGTTAATTGTCTCACTGTTAGGAAGTTTCTCCTTAATTCCTGGTTGCTTCTCAAACCACATTACAGCTTGTTTGAACTAGGTGACTAGGTGTCTTTGAAACCAGAGTTCAAGGATGTTCTTCTGAGCAGGCTGGAAAATATTCCAGGCATGAGAACCTATGCTTTCCCAGGGTTCCTACTACCTGGTTCCTCATTTGGTAGCGATTAAAGAACCCAGACTGGGATACTGTGAGTTCTGGTCATGCCTTAAGCATGAACACAGCTGAGTAACTAGCACCTAGTCCCTGTCTCTTAGTCCTAGGGAGGGGGTGAGGGCAACAACCAAGAAGACTGCAGTCCAGGCATCCCCAGGAATCAATTCTGACTCCCAAACAAACAATTTGCAGAGCTGCTCCATTTAATTTTCAGGCCCGGGAAAGAAATGTTAGAAACACGGTATTCTCTTTATAAAGCAGATGGACACTATCAAACGAAGATGTTCTAATTCACATTAAGAGAAGATATATATTTCATTTTATAGTATTTTATAGTGAAAATTTCAAAAACAGAGTGCCTTTTAAAAAAGCATTTCGCAGTCATTTTATTATACTAAATAATAAATACAGAGACTTAGTCACATACTTGATGAAAGAATTTCCCTGCTATCTTTGCTCTATAGAAATGCTATGCTTGCATCTTAATTTTTAGTTACCACCGTTAATCACATTTGTAAGTTTGTACCAAGTGAGCCAAGTCTATGAAAACTGAGATTTACTTAAAACTGATTACTTAGCTCCAGTTTTCTCTACTTTGGAAAAAAATATTTTCCATTATTAGATGTTCCTACTTTACTTATGCTGAAATCATCAATGTAATTCTTGTATAACCTGAATATAACTTTCTTATTCAAGCATTTTGAGGCATGTGTATTATTTTTCTACCTCTGTAAATGAGGGGCAAATTAACACAATTGCTGTGTGTGACTCTGAGTACATTTATGCAACACTTACTTGGGAAGGTGGAGATACTCGGCTGTGAGTTTCATCTCTGAAGACTTCGGATCCTGCCTTATGTGGAAAGTCTAACAAAAGTGGAAAACCTTGTTTAACACAATTATTTTCAGCACCACTCTGGAGAATTGTGATGGGGTCATTTTAAATCATTTTTGTAAATGTTTATATTATTTATTGAAGAAATAAATCTGCATTCACAGCAAAAGTCCAAAGTGCATGTTCTCCATATTAATCATGCCTTGTTCATAATAGAAACCGTCAGGTGTTAAGACTTATTGTTTAAGTTAAAATGTGGGCATATGCTTGACATTTTCAGAACTTGGCAAGGGCAATGAGAGAAATAAACTATGGAATTCTATTTATATGCATTAAGGGAACCTGATGTAATGCTTTTTTAGGAGGTGAAGAGTCCACTAAATAAACAATTATATGTTTTGATGGATTCAATACACACAAATGTGGGAAGAACACGATCTCTTTTTTCAACAGATAAATCTGAGAAAATCCCTAAAATATATTGCAAATTGAATATAGATAAATGTTGCAAGCAACCTAAACTTTGCAATAAATGAAGAGAGAAAAACACGGATGTGTTTTAAGAAAATCTTCCCTCTCCCTTTGTTTGGGTTTCTTTATCCCTTCATAGGTAGAACGTATGAGTTATTACAGCTGCTATTCTTTAAGCAATATCAGTATTTCAATCAGACCAGAGGCAATTCTACCCAAATATAAATGGCAATAAAAATTCTGAAAAGCAGAAACCAAACATAAAGGAAACAATCCAGTTCTGTAAAATTTATGGGAAACTCAAAAAGATTATGATAAAAATGCTAGAAGAATTTTTAAAAATTGAAAATAGATTTAATAAAATTCCAACAGTGCGGTGGATTACAAAACAACAACAACCTTTTGCTTTACATTTCACAACATTTCAAGTCCTTTTGAACAAGAAGTCTCGAAGCGATTTCCAAGAAGAAGAAACAAAAGTAGAAAAATGCCTCTCTTTAATAAAACAGTCCATTTCGCCATCTCTGTCAACTCCATCACCCTTACAGTCCACTCTTCCGTTGTGGGAATTAGCCTGTCTTTCCATCTTTGTGTATGTAAGATTCGTCAACCTATATAATCATGAAGTTCCGAATTTTCTGGCATTATCATCTTGACTTTGTTTGACTATGGGCGCCCCTGTTAAGTCATGCTAACCTTTCTGTTACTTTACATGGAAAAGTGTGCACAAGGAGAGCCACATTTGTCAGAGCACCAAGAAGTAAACCTAGTAGATGACCTCTTCAGCTCTCAGCCCATACATTATGGAAGCCCTCTGAGCTTACGTACGCAGTGTAATTGCATATCGTATTTCTAACTGTGGAATGGGTCCCAGATAGCGCTCGGTGGAATCAATTGTATCCTTGTCTTCTGACCTTGGTGGGTGAGTGAGCTGAGCAGTCCCCGGTGCTGGGCTGTGCAGCAAAGCTTCAGGAATTATGACTTCCAGTATCAAAGGAGGGGATATTTATGAGCTGAACTCAGTGCAGACACATTACTTCCTTGCTCACTTTTGACACTTCCCATTATAACCGGGATAATTAGTGCCACACCATGGAATCTTGTTGAAGTAAATTTCCTCTTGCTGAATATAATGTAGTTAGCAGATTGGCTGCAGGCTCCATCCTTGGAGTCAAAGGATTGCTTTTTACAAGTTGCAAATAAATTTTTCCCCCTGAACTTGTTAGAATATTAGGAGTCTTGCCAGATGCTTCAGGCCAAGAGGGAAATTGCCTAGATGTGTTGAGAAATGTAACATTTGAGTTTTAAATTTAACTTCAAATAGCACTGCATTTTTATACGATGGCCGTTGTGATGATGATAGTGAAAGAGTCACAGGAAGGAACAGCACCTGGCTGGGTTTTGTTGAGTTCAACGTCCAAGCAGTGTTGCCTTTGGTGAGCACCTGGATGGAGACCAGCAGCGAGGCCCAAGGTTGTAGATTGAATTGAAAGTGACTGCTATTGATACTACTGAAAACATCTCAAGCTATATCAGTAAGATGGAGATGGAGATGGAGACAGAAAGAGCAAGACAATAGGTTTTTCCTTGGATCAGATTCATATACTTCATCTCCAGGAACATTTTGAAGGCTTCCATCTGAGCAGCGTATGCTCCCCAGGTGCCAGATTCAACCAGAGACCCAGCTGGACTGTAACGTGCTTGAGAGGCAAGCAGAGGACAGCTGGTGTGTGGTGGGGGAGTCCGCCCCCTGTATGTAGAAAAAGGGCTTTGGTTGCGTGGTTGAGACCGGCATCTTGACATTTTTAATACAGATCCAGTTCAGGTAGATCACAAGGTCCCCAGTACAACATTCATCTGCCTGATCCCTCCGCTGCAAGTGACAGAGAGGATGAATGTCTAATATTGATGCAGCCCTCATACGTCCACCTCGTCCTTCAGCTGAAGCGGCATCCAATGCTCTAAGGCTAGATGGAGAATAAATAAGAAGAGACCCCCCCAAATACCATCCACACAGTGGTGGACAAAAGGGGGGGAAGGGAAAGACCTAGGAGAAATGAAATCCCAAACGTAGCTCTTCAGGTTGCCTTATCACCATCAGGTGAGGAACGAGGGGATACATTTTCCCGCCTGATCTGCATCTGACAAAGGGATTCCTTTCCCTGCCCCTCAGAGCGTGGCTCTGTGAAATAATTTCACGTACTAAAGACTGATGTTCCAGGGGCCGAAAGCAACGGGCCGGTCGTGGATGGATGAGCTACATCAAACTTCTCAGCCAACGGTTCTGAAGAGCTTCAGAAAGTAATCTGCTTCATATGGGCAGCTTCCCCAGACCGAACAGGCTGCCGATTTGCTCTGGTTAATCATTTATCCTTTCAGCTGCTGGAAAAATCTTGGCTTACAACTAAAAGATAGGAAGACGGTTATTAAAAACAAGACAACTTTTTTTTAACAAATAGGGGCTGTGGAGTTGAAAACACAAAGGGCTTGATGTTAAAAATACTTACAGGCAGACAGGATGCAAATAGGGAAAGGCAATGTTTTATGTCTGCATCCTGGTATCTGGAATTACTTATGATCCACACTCGTCACTGTTTTTATTCATACAGAAAAGATATTGAGTGGAAATCAAACATAAAAACAGAGGGCACCTACCAGGAATCCAATGAAATACGAAAGGCAAATTCAGTTTCCCAAACTAAAATTGATATATTATACAAATTAAAAGATTCTTAGCAGCATATCTCAACTTAAAAGGTGCAACAACATGTTCTATTACAAACCCTGACTCAGAATACTTAAAGGACATTTTAGTGACTTTCTTCTTTGGTGACAATGGGATGCCAACATCCTTCGCTGATGGGTTGGCAGCTCCGTTATGAAACTCTTTGTCAAGGTGGAGGCATTTCTGTCAGCCAAAGCAGGAAATTGTATCATTAATCCCAATTATATGATTTTTTAAAAGTATTTGAAAACTGCCAAAATCAAATGAGCTTATGTTAAGTATATACCAGTATGCTTTATTAACAAATGGGGAGCAGTAATATCTGTTTCTAACCATGAGGATTGCCACGGTGAGAATGCGGTATTGCAGGCTGACTCTGCCCACTGCCAGCAGTTCAATCCTGACCAGCTCAAGGTTGACTCAGCCTTCCATCCTTCCAAGGTCGGTAAAATGAGGAGCCAGATTGTTGGAGGCAACAGGCTGACTATGAACCGCTTAGAGAGGACTGTAAAAGCACTATGAAATGGTATATAAGTCTAAGTGCTATTGCTATTCTCAAATGATGCATTGTGCGCCACAATATCCCATACGAGCTCTCAATTTGTCACCTGGCATCCTTGCAACTGCCTGGTGGTGTATCCTATGCAGATACACACAGCTGAACGGATGGGAAGATTTTTCAAACCCAGCTGATGTTAAGATCGTCCAGCCTCTGTATTTGTGGCTCTATAAACTACAGATTTCTAGCTACGCTGTTGCCAGAGACAGTTGTCCGAAAAATACATGGCTGGACAGGGAATAGATTGCCTCATTCGTTCAAAAGGAAGTAAATGCATCTAATATATGACAATCTGTATTTTTCTACTAGCTCTGTTTATATTTTGTAATTTATTGGTAGTGCATGTTTCTTTAACCGAACATTGGCTAATTCGTGAGAGGCCTTTATACATCCTTATAGTAACTTGTACTCTGAGAGGAGGGGAATCACAAGCATAAAACATGTTAAATGAGTGGGGTTTCCATCAAATTGTCATGGTCACCCTCTTGCCTTTTTTAAAACTTTGCGGTGAAGCTTCCTATCCTTACCCAAATATCCATTCTAGGTATGAGTATTTATACTCGTTTATATAATGGAAACGTAACAACTTCTAGTAATGTATTAAGCAGTTCTTTTCTGAGCTAAACGGATCTGCTACTGAAAAATAGGTGGAAAATCAAGCCATGTTGTTTGTATTAAGCTTGGCTTTCCTCTTAAAGTTGATTTCCTGTCTTCCCACCTACTCCTGCTCCACTCAGCTCTCTCCTCCCCACTGAATATGAAGTGCAAGGAGCAGCAATAAGGAGTTGGAGAATCAGGAGTTCTCCACCGGGGCCTTTCAAACGACTCAGTAAATTGAAATGGACACATGAGGTGGATTGATAGTGGTTTTGGCAAGGTAAGTGAAAGAAATGTGGAGCAATTCAAAACATGGTTGTCCGGACTCTGCAGGGTGACCTTCAGCCCTGTGAAGGAATTCATGGAAGGATGAGAACCGTGTTTCCTTGCTCTGATTTTGACCTTTAATGGTGCCAGTTGATACTAAGAAGTGAAGGGTTACCACAAAGTGCTCGTGGAGGGATTCCCACTGCAAGCTCGGGTCAAGTTCCATTCCTTCACACTGACATCCCATCTGTCAAACAATAATTTCACATTAGAACTGACAACTTTACCTTCAGTCAAGTGCAAGATCACAACGGTTCTGAACAAGCACGTCCAAAAGATGTGGTTGTAGGTCCAGTATGAGTGAGTTTGTACAAGTCCTTAATATTTTTGCAACAATTCTCACGAGGATGGGAATTTGCTAGTCCCTTGAAATGAGCTTGAGTTAGTATAGAACAGCGATTAAAGTGTTAGTCTAGCTCAAGGGAGGGTCAAGCCAGCCTTTACTTGTACATTTTGAACTTTGATTTAATTTAAGTTAGATGCAAATTACCCGGGTAGAATTATTACTCCTCCTCTCATTGTATAAATTACTATTTGGTGACAACTGTTGAAGGCTTCTGGAAGCTGCATATGGATCTAGTTGAGTGTCTTTGTTCTCACAGGAACTAGTCTGGATAAGGACATCTGCAATATTCATTGGGAAAGAAATGGCAAGTTTTTCCATGGGAACTTTTTTCCTTATGCAAACGGCATGTGGGGGGGGGGGGGCTTATCTGAACTGTGACTTCAATAGGAGCAAAGAATTATAGACGATATATATAGAGAGCATCTAATGTGCATGTTTCATGGCCTTGATCTCAAGTGCTAGGAGTTATATAGATTTCACCATACACTTCTAGGAAGATTAAAATCACAGCTACATTACAAGCAAAATAATTTGAGAGTTGTAATTCAGCTGCTCATCACAAACATTCTATTCACAAATACGACATCTGTCCTGGTCCAGTAAAAAGTGCAACTTAATTTGGAAAAAAAACTGATTCAGTGGGGATTCAGACGAATTGTCTTTAAAATAGAATTGTTAAATTAATTTCATACACATTTGGCTGAATGTCTTCAAACCAACTTGGTGATTTGATGGGTTTCAGTGCATGGCAGAATCAGATCAAAGCAATTTGATGATCCGAATATATGATTTAAATCAAATTGACTCTTCATGGACAATTCAGGATTACATGCCTTCAAACCTAGCAAAAATAAGAAAGATGGAACATAACAACCCGGTGCTCGTTTGAGTAACAGCAACTGGCAGCTGCTTTAAAACCAACTTTACACAGTCAGCATTTTAAGGATGAAAGATCACCTAGTAAGGAGGAGAGATAGCAAACGGCCATGAAAGAGGAGGAGGAGATGCTCTCTGCCGATCGCCTGTTGGTCGCCTGGCACAACCTCTGAGTGTGCTTTTGTCCACTTGTTTCGTTTTATGCTTCTTCGATACATTTGGAAAGCTCTCCTCCATAGACTTTCACCACGGGAGGGGCAGACGAGGAAGCAATTTGGAAGCACAAAAGACCCTCCAGGGCTTTCCAAAGTCTCTTTGCTTCTGCAGCTGAATTTCTGTTTATGGCCATGACAGCAAACAAAAATAAAAGGAAGCTTTAAAATAGTCTGCCCAAACCATTCATGGCAAGGAGAGGAAGTCATCGGTTTCTTTCTCTTTGTTTCCCAGGGATCGGCCCTTACAAATCTATCGCGTCATCAGGTGTTATGAATGCCGACACCCGTCGGATTGATGGTGGGTCATTCTGTGGACATTAGAAGCAAGTAAGTATGTCCTCGGTCCATTATTTCTCTCTGCTGGAATCCGGCAAGATCGAGAGAAGGCAGAGATGTTGCTCTCATGTAGGCAAAAAGGGGGAAAAACCACAACTGTTTTTGTTCAATCTATGTTAGAAAATAGTGCTATCCTGAAAATTTATTTTGGTTTTTCTTTTCAGTTCCTGTCAGCAGGAACGATAAACCGGTGGAACAACTTGCCTCCAGAAATTGTGTCTCCGTCACTGGAGGCTTTTAAGAAGAGATTGGACAACCGCTTGTCTGCGATGGTAGCGGGTCTCCCGTTTGGGCAGGGGGTTGGACTAGAAGACCTCCAAGGGCCCTTCCAATTCTGTTCTTTTGTTCTGTTCTTTTCACCCAACTACTTTCCTTCACATAGAAGCGCAATAAAACTGTGCCGGGTCTTTTTTTCCAAAGGAGAAGAAAACGTTGGAGAGCGGTGCCCATTACAATCCAGCCAAGGGATGTCTTTGCAGGCCCAGCCTTTCATCCTTTTCCACCGGTCGACCGCCTTTCACGGCTTCTCACGTTTGAATCGGATCCTGAGGGAGAAGAACGGGAAGCAGCTAGCCCCATGTTTGTTCGCTTTCCTGATCGGGAAATATGAACATCTAGAGAGACGGCGGACGAGTTGTGTAAGACAACGTAAAAGCAGCAGCTTTGGCTGCCTTACAGTCATAGAGTAAACTTTCAAAAGGCCCCCAAAATATATCTAAATAAATGCATATACTGAGAATGAAATACAAAGAAAAGACAGCTGTCCAGAAAATTGGAAGTGAGAGTTTAGCGCAGTATTGGCAAAAGGCCTCAAAGTGTTCTGGAAACGGGGCTCTCTACTGAACCCAACAGATCTGGCCAATTTTCATCTAGTCTCCAACCTTCCTTTTTAGGGTAAGTTGAGAAGGTGGACAGTTGTGGGACCGGAGGGTCCTGGAAGGATTATCTGGACCTCTTCCACTCAGGATTCAAGCCTGGCCATAGTGCAACCTAAATTGCATCTGCTCTCTCTCTCTCTCCCATCTCTCTTTTCAAGTTTCTATCCCCCACTCCATCTATTGAAAGAAATGCTGAGTGGCAAACAATCATTTAATTGGCCACAGGAATTAGTGATCCTTGCATTTGGCAAACCATTTCACAAAGTCTCCCATAAGATCTAAATAGAGAAGTTGGAAACTGTGGGCTGGCTGACGTTAGCACAAGATCAAGACGAATTGCACTGAACCAACCCAATGAGTGCACATCAGTGGCTTCATTCATTCATTCATTTTCATTCATTCATTCATTTGATTTTCATCACATCTTTTTTGTGACCGACTCAAACTAGCATGCCTACCCAATGCTCCCGCCTCCTATCAAATTGGAAGGAAGTGATGAGCGGCATAATGCAATCCTTGCCTGCATCATCAGAAGTATTTTGGCAAGTTTATAATTCCTCTCTTTTCTATATGGGTCAGACCACACATGGACTCCTGTGGACGGTTCTGATTATCACAGTTCAGGAAGGACAATGATTGGCCAAATGACAGCTGGAAATGTAAGAAGCTTAGAAAGAAAAACTTGCGAGGAATAATTAGAAGCAACGAGTATGTTTATTCTAAAGAAAAGGAGACTAGGAGAGACATAATAGCTTTAATAGTTGAAGTGTTGTCATGTAGAAGATGGGGCAGCCTTGTTCAAAGTTGCTCCAAAGGACACAACAAGGAGGACTTAAATCACAAGGATACAGAATTCATTTGGAATCTGGAAAAAATGATAGTGGTTTTCCACTTCAGAAAAGCCTGTTTTAGGAAGGACTCTTTTTTCACTGATGATGTGCGGCAGGTTTCAGTAGATACCGTAATCTCCATGATCCCTTCTCTTAATCATATTTTTAATGCGTGCGCTGCCAAAATGATTAATGGAAGTGTGATTCAGAAAAAAAATATGGATGGAGGAAATGAATATTTCATCAAAATCAGTAGAATTAGAATTACGTTTCTTTGGTTCCCTATAATCTGCTAACTCATACCTGTGATGATTTAATGTCAGTATTATCTGTCTGTTCTTCTCTGACTTACACCGAAAATGCATGGAGACTTTTCTTTGGCTTCTGATGGACAATTAAAAATCACCCACCGTTGCCAATTTGGAGAAAGGCACAAACAAAGAAAGGATGTACATGAAGCCATCCTTTTCTTTTTTGCTTTAAAAATAACTAGAGATAACAATGTTGTATCTCCGTTGTTATAGATTTGCCGCTCAGCATGTATAACTCACTCAAGCCAAGAGTCTTATTTATAACTTTGGATTGTTATTTCTGGTTGAAAACCATTCCCTCTCTCTCTCTCTCTCTCTCTCTCTCTCTCTCTCT
>JANHFL010002311.1:61274-81574 GCA_032468155.1 Oxyrhabdium leporinum
CCTCAGCCAGCTGGCCGAGGAATTCTGGGAGTTGAAGTCCACGAGTCTTAAAGTTGCCCAGGTTGGAGAGCCCTGGTTTAGATGAAATCTTAGCTGCGTCTAAGGTAGATTATCTGGTTTGTAAAGTAAATTCCATTCCTCCAAATATGGGTTAATTTGATTATGGCAGAGCTAATAAAACCGTTCAGTTGAGTATCTCCTGATTCGCTAAGTTGCAGTTGGGAATTTCAAGGGGTTTTATGGGTTATAAAAAGCAACATTTGGTGCAGAAAGAGAAGGAACATTTTCTATCCTTTATAGCAACTTGAAAGTGCCCAGTTCCCGAAAGCAATCCCCTAAATAACTGCGACCAGTAGCTGCTGGATCCCACCGGTATTAAAATTCCACCAATTGCTCAAGCGCACAACTGGAAGATTATTTGGAGCCCGGACCCTGTTTATTGTGGCTGAGCCGAGGCTTGGCTTTGATTGACGTGTATCCCTTTATGCATATTCTCCCCCTTCCGTTCATAAACATCTCATCAATCTTCTTCCCTCGTCACAGGGCTGGCGGTGGGAAGACCGAGGTGACCAGACGTCCTGCTTTCCCTCGGAAACAGCGAAGTTCCCTTTTTTCTCAAGGCCAGTGACGGAGGATCAGAAGCTCAGCTAGGCAGCTGGCAGAAGGTATCCAACGTCCGTGCCACCAAAGGCACCAGCGATCCTCAATTTCCTGTTGGCCAGCTGATCTTGCAACGTGGAAGCGAACTTTGCATCTCATGATGTCATTAATGGCAGGAAATCAAACTCCCTTGTTCCTGTTTATCTGGCTGAACATGTTGATCTGCTAGGCGGGAAAATTGTGTGACGGGTGCATTAAATGACCGTTTTATTCTAAGAAAATGCCTAAGCGTTTAAAACCGAATAGATACCGCTTACTAGGTTCACTCCTGGTTAATTTGAGCAGTTTTATATTGATGAGTAGATGGTCTGAAGGGAATCAGGTCAGATATGGAGATTTGAATTAATCCATTCCTAGGTGAGTTTTCGGAAACAAAGAGGCTTTGTTTTCTAGTGCTTTCATTGACAAAGATAATAAGCTATAAAACGCTGTCAAACCCGGTGAAGATGCAGATCAGATCAGCTCTGATCTGATCTGATTCAAATGTTTGAGGTATTAAAATTATCAAACCAGCCTGATTCAATAACAGAAATCAGTTTGAAAAATTAATTCAAGATTTGATGGAATAATTTTTGCACACCCCCTGATCAGGTAACCCTGTCCCACTTCTGAATTGTGAGAGACACAATTGTGCATTTTATGTCGACTGTCCCCTCTGATTCTCATCATAAAGACTCTTTCAAACATAATAATTTCAGTAATTTTTGGAAACTTATTTCCAAAATAAAAGCTGAATAAAAACAATATACTTCCCTTCTATTTTTACAGTAGTTACTAGGTTTTAGGACCATTTCTAACAAAGTAAGTTTGTTTTGTATCTTAACATTTAGCATTGCTAAAAAAAATGAAACGGAAAATTGTGGCCTCTGAATGTTGACCTTCTGGCATATTTGGTAACACGGTGTCTAGAAGATTGCAAGGGGCAAAACTGTTCCAAATTGTGGCTGAAAGCAGGGCGAGAAAACTACTATAATACAGTAGGATTTGGGCTGAATGACAGGAAATTCAACAATCCAGCAGCGGGACAGACTGGAGATGTTTAAACGGAAAGCTGGAGGGCCTTCGGTCAGGAATATTGGAGAAGTGGGTTACTGTCCTGGGAAGAAGGCTCAACCAGATGATCTCCAAGGTCCCTTCCAAGCTTAACTTCCATTTATTTTAAATGATGGCACATCACAAATAGGAAATGAGATTAAAACCAAATCCTTGCAGGTAAGAGAAATTTGCATGGATACGAAAGTAAATGGAGACATTGAAAATAGTGATTGGACGATTTCAATGAATTAATCATTGCAAGGACCTTTGCGTGCCAATATGTCACTTGCTTGAATGGTTTCCATTGAGGAAAGTCAAATTTTCAGCCAAGGCCAGGTCCTAAGAATAACAATCTCAAGCAGGAGATTGGGGTTCATTTTCAAGTCAGGGCTGATGAGAATAGACTCCTATCCTTGCAAAGGCCTCTGCTGTCAAGACCTCACCCACCAGAAGGTCAGATCTGCAAAATAAAGCACCTACTTTTGTCATTCTAGTGGCTGTATGTAAATATCGCTTTTTCCTCTTTTTCCTTTTTAATTGAGCTGCCTTTGCTTGTTTCCCCCCTTCTGAACCCTCTTAAACATATATTATGCTGTCCAAACAAATTGGAACCGCCTGCTTTAGTTTCTCTTGGCAAATTGTTCTTTTCCTGGAGTGAATCTGGGGGTTTCTTGGCCTGCCATCTGACAGCCTGGTGTCTGTGGTGAATTTTACGTTGCATTTTATTACCGCTGTTCTTTTTAAGGAGCCTTGTTTTATTTTCCTGACGAACATATAGGAAAACTTTCCTGACTGTGATTTGAGAGTGCCGCTTATGCCCTACCTTCCAGTCACTGATTTCCTGCTTCTTTCTCAAGTATCTGGGAGCACAAGCACTGTCTTTCTGAGGTGTTTCCTTCCTTTGAAGAAAAAGAAGAAGGAGCAAATGGACATTATTTGGGCTTCAGCCTGCATCGTTTGCCATATGAATTCTGAGGCTTGTACTCAAAGATGGACAAGTTCTTCTGGACTTTGAATCCTCAAAAATGTCCATTTACAGGAATAAAAATAGAGATAGTCACCCATTGATGGATGACTTGCATGTCCATGCGTTGTCTTCATGCATTCAATGACAAGTGAGAAAGACCTTCAAAGACCCGGAGAAAAATGAGCATGCGCGACCAGCAGACCTCTTGCCCAAGCAAGAGCAGCCCGCCTCTGGCCTTGGCTAAAAATCAGGCTAGGGAGGAAAGGAGGACAGTGATGTTCACGTCTAAAGAAACTACGGCGGTTATCCTTTGAAGTCTTGGATATCTCAGGTAAGGAGGTGAGAGGAAGAATGCTGCCCAGCTGGGTAAACGCACATTTCCCTGCCTGTGGTGATTATGTACCACATGTCAACTGATATGAGAGTGGCTTAAGCAGGCTGTTTGGTGTGCCTGTGTGGACTGTGCTGTCTATGTGAGTCATGAAACTTCCGAGTGGGCCTGACAGACAGAAATGCCAACAGGAACTGTGGGGTGAAGTCTCCCCACCCTGGAATTCCATGAGTAAGAAGACTGAGTCTCTTCCACGCTTCTTTTGTTTCTCCGTGTCTAGGCCTCCTACTCACGTCCATTCAGAAATGGACCTCAGAGAATTAAGGAAAGCATTCTCCCACATAACTGTGGCTTAGATGTTATCGGTCCTTTCGGTAGCTGCTCAGTTTTGAGAACGACTGTTTGCACAACTTTGAGAATGGATTCTGCTTTCGACCCTGGAGACTTGATTGATGTAGACTAGGGAGCCTTCTGGATGAGGTAACCGTTAGCGTGGCAAATAACAATAGCCCAAGGGCTGGCCTTTACTTCATATATTCCCGAGAATATATTGGGAATATAATATTACACTTCTCCTCTGCCCCTCTCAGCAGGACCTGAGGGAGTGGGGTCCTACTCTGCTTTCAGTAACTGGGGAGGTTGGGATGGGCCTGCTTACCTGGAAACATTTATCAACTCCAGCTATCATTTATGTACTTCTTTGCAAAAAAACATCCTTTTCACGGGTTTTAAAAGTCTAGGAATGCCATGGCTTTTGATGCTTCCCTGCCTCTGATCTTTCTCAGTGGGACTGATATACCAGTAATAGGTTTCATACTGTATCTTCCTTTTGGGGAGGTTTTGAAACAGTTTACGTAAATCTACATATGGCAGCCTGTGGTTGCACAGCAGTAAAATATTACCCAGATCCTCTGAGACTCGGAGAGCACCTTTTATAGTCTTAGGTAACCTCTTCAAAATGTTATTCTTTCTTGACCTTTGCTAAGCATTAGATGAATTGCAAATATACAAATCCCAACGGTACAAACCACCATTATAAACACAAAAGTCATCCTTGAAGTTTCTTGATCTTTAGCTTCTTGGAAAATGTAGCGAGGAGAACAAGGCTGCGTTTCTTGCTTCTGTTCTTCCAAGGTTCAGAAAACAGGAACACGGTTATTGTCACAGGGATGGAATAAGCAGATTTTCAAATTTCTGAAATAAGCCTAATAAAAAGACAGAAGGTTCCCACAATATTTTTTTTTTTAAGTTTGAATTTTGCTGTGACAAACCAGAGACTTGTAAGTAATAGTTATTCAAGAATTATAACAATTGTTACTTTGTGTGCTTTGGGAAAAATAAAGCAGAACGCTGTACTTTGTCATTTAGGCAGCGATCAATTGTGAGAAACATTCTGCCCCTTCCCCAAATCACTTTAGATGAATGGCTTTGGTGGCTTGGTGCAATTACAGAGAAAAGGAAGCTGCAGAGTAGCCACACGGCCATCCGTAAAAAAACAAGCATTGTGTAGTAACTATGGCCGATGAAGATATTTTTTTCTCATTCTTGAGAGCCAGATGGTCTAGTAGTTAAGGCACCGGGCTAGAAAGTGGGAGACCACGAGTTCAAGTCCCACCTGAGCCAAGAAAGCTGGTTGGTGACTTTGGGCCAATCACTAGGAGGTAGTGAGTTCTAGTCCCACCTTAGGCACAGAAGCTAGGTGGGTGACTTTGGACCTCTCTCTCTCTCTCTCTCTCTCTCTCTCTCTCTCTCTCTCTCTCTCTCTCTCTCTCTCAGCCCAATCTACCTCATGGTCTGTTGTTGTTCTGGGGAAAATAAGGGGAGGAATAGAATAGATAGAAGCTGGAAGGGACCTTGGAGGTCTTCTAGTCCAGCCTCCTGCTCAAGCTCACTTCACAAGGTTCTTGTTGCAGGGAAACTAGGAGAAGGAAGGTGTGCTGGATATGTTCGCCACCTTGAGTTATTTGTAAAAATAATAAAAGGTGGGATGCAAATAAACAAATGGATAAATAAACGATGCGTTGGCACCATGCCACTCCTGTTTTTGTCACAACTAGGACTGCCATTTGTTTTTTTTAATCTACCTCGCCCTTACTTTGTGATTGACCAGGTGAATGGGTGCACGCTGGATATGGATAACTTGGCTGAAGAGGATTCATGGGGCCTTCTGGATCCCATGTGAGGCAGAAACGTCCATCGGTCCATAAATAAAAATACCTTTATTAAAGAGAAGGAATGATCCCCAGCAATGTTGAGCTTTGGGCTGTTTGCCTTTCCCACAAACAATGGCATAACAAATGGCTTCTATCAGGAGCCGGGTGAACCAGTTTGGGTGAAACAATTTGGAGATGTTTACAGCAACCTGAGTGAAAAGATGCCCAGGAGAGGATATCAGGAAGAGCCTCAAACTGACTGTTGCTAGTCTCCTGGGATAAAGAAGGGAGAGGAGAGTAAACGCAGTCAGGCTTGTAAGGTTCTACTACAATAGCCTACTTATTTCAGTAAAGGAATAGTTGTAGCTTTCTTGTGAATTCCGTTTCCTGATTTTGTCAACCTCAAAGGGCTGAAGTGGAGAATGGGTAGCACTTTAGTTCCTGTGCTACACATCTCAACATCTTTCATCGTTGGCCATGCTGGTCAGAGGACCAAGAGTTAAACTTCAATAGTATCCGGAAGACCACAAGTTTTCCATTTCTGGTTTAGCGGGATTTTTTTCCCCTCTGGCTACTCTGCAGGGTCCACCATGAATAGCTGCTACTATGAGTTGAACCGATCTCTGTGTTAGACGCTGTGGCTCTCCAGACTCTTTACTTGTTTTTCTGACCTAAACACTTTTCAATGTCACATAAGCCACTGACAAAATTATGCTTACAGAAAAGGCTCTCGGCACCCTCTCCTTTTCCCCCTCTAATTCGCTTGCACTGAAATTCCAAACAGGGCGTTCAGTGCAGTTAGAAATGTGTGTGTCAGAGCTGCTATAGCAGCTCAGGTGGGATCAACTCCACGGTTTCCTCCTGTGATGCAGTGAATTTTTCATGAGAAGTGAAAGAGCCAGCTCCTCGGGGACCCAAAGTGATGGGCTAATTGGGAATTGATGGGCTATAAAGAGCTGCAACCTTGGACAGTCAAAGGATGATGAATGGCAGCGTGTCAGAAGTGAATGGGACTCAATAATTATAAATCAGGACTGTGCTCACTTTGAAAGTTATTTGGGGGGGAAAAGGGCTTCAGGCATCTTGTGAACACAGCACTTCCCTGTTGTTCATCACAGCAACTTGACTTCTGCTTCTACTTTGAAAGTTGTGTTAAAGTTGGGCTTCTTTAAGGATTTGTTTTATTAAAGGAATTGTGTCTTATTTTTATGTTCACGTGGAAGCCTGAGAAAGACACGTGTACTTTAATGTGTAACAGAGAACGACTGTGCTTGTATGAGGTCGCCAACATTACTTCCAAATAGCTTTCAGAATGAATAGAGTTCTAATGCACAACTCCTATCACTGGGCGGGCCTGAGGGAGGATGTCCAAGACCCTTGACCGAGCTCCTTACCTCTTCCTGTGCGTTTACTCTTCAGGCCAGCTTTTACACATCACAATTAAGGGAAAGCATTTGGAGAATGGAGAAGGACAGAGAATGATGCTGTTGCTGATTAAAGTCCCCCCTTTGGCAATATAAATACTGTACTTAATTGATGGGGTGTTCACATATATACATTAGAAGGATAACTCGTAAATCATCAGTAAAATGAATTGCATTCTTCTTTGGTTAGATTGAAACGCTGAGGCTCTAGATGGATTTGGATGCTCTTGTCACATTGCACTCATCCTTTAACAAGGATAGAAACCTAGGGCTGGAAGGGACCTTGGAGGTCTTCTAGTCCAACCCTCTGCCCAAGGTAGCAGTCTTTGTACCATCCTGGATGAATTATATGGATGTACCCATGGTCATATTTTTTCATGACCTGTCCTTTGTTTAACTGGGGTATCCTTCTCCAGCCTTCATCCATTCAAATACACCTGTCACAGGCTGCCTCACATAATGTCAAACATAGAGTCCATATTGGAAAGTACTCTAAGTGCTTCTGGCTTCCTTGGAGGAGTTTTTAAAATGAAGATCATCGGAGGTCAGTGACATTGAAATATGGCTGCAGTCACTGGAGTGTACTCAATTCTATGGAAGTAACTGAAAGTTTCGGGAGTTTTTCCCCACAGCATAGTTTCATAGGAGATGAAACTAATTACACTACAGGAACAAAGTTGGAGTTGGAGGGCAGAAGAAAACAAAACTTCTCAGGACAACTGTCCAAGGTCAACCGAGTGAATGGGAGTCAGATCAAGGCAGCTGTTCTGTAGTACTAACAGGTGACGTAAATATGGGTGACTTGTAGAGGTAGAATATTTTTGCTAAATAACTTCCTGTGTTTTTAAATTACGTAGCCAGCTAAATCTGGACCTCCTAAATAAGTTAGATTTGTCCTGTAAGGCTCCATGGTATCAATGGAATGACACACACGTAAGAGGCCATTGTGAAACGTGGCCTTCTTGGAGGATGAAAATGCGGAGGATGAGAACCAGGGCTTCCTGCTGGGAAAGGGCTGGACATTCGCCGCTGGTTTTTCTACCTTGCTTCGGGCAGCAGAGCGAACCATCGCCAAACGGTCGCAATCAGAGGTCTCTGGTGTAGCCGTTGATGCTGGTGAAAGCAGAGGGTTGCAGTTCAAAGCCCGGCAGGATAGAAATCAGATACGTGCGTCTCCGACACAAGGAAGCTGTTTGGTGGGACTAGAAGCAGCCCTGAAGCGGAATCCGGAGAGCTAAAAATGGTCACTCTGAGTTGGAGCGAGATGTCAGTTTGTGATTATCGATTGTTAAAATGATAAGAGTTGGAGAAGTTGGAGAGCCACGTTGATGGAATTTCATCAAATGTCAACTATTCTGACTAAATGGGAGTTTGGGTTCATTTCCTCTAGGATGGCCCAAAATACACAGAGCGCAGGGCAAGAGCCTGATGACCTTAAACAGTTGAAAAACATGGTTCCTAGGCTGTGATCAAAGATGTCAGGGTGGCAGCCGCAACCGTGGGGTTGAATATGTACCTGCTGCCAGGCGCGTAAAGACCAGGCGGGGCTTTGCCTGGAAACACCCTGGCTGGATTCCACCCAGTTAATGCCTGGCTGAGAGACAACCTGACAGCTGAAACGTTTAAAAAAATAACCCCGGAGAATTATTGTGTTTTGCCAAGAAAACCCCGTGCATGCAGTATGTGTGAACCCAAGTAACCGGTAGCTGAGTTCAGCTGGAGGGAATCTTAACTTTATTTATTTTATTTATTTTTTATTTATTTTTTACATTTATATACCTATAAGACATTTGGTTACAGCGACTAAGTCAACCCGGTGGATTCAGGGATGGGCTTCCGACTTTCCAGTCAGGATTTTCTCCAGCTTATGCCTAGCCCAGCTTTCAGGTAGCAGCCAGGCCCCTAATAAGTCACCCGAGAGGCAGATATAAAATATTTTCCTCTGTGGGTATATAACCCGGGAATGCCTGAATGCTAAAATATTAAGCAATCACTAAAGCCTCAAATCAAGTCAGGTTCTTTTTAAGGCTGGAAAAAGAAGTTTGCCAGATCTCTCCTCCCCCCCCCCTCTCTCTGTGTGTATGTCATTTTGTACATTTTGAAAAAAAATAGCTCCTGATGAATGTGAGGAGGAAGCTTTATGTAAGTTTTATTGTGTAATGTGTACTCCATGATGTAATTCCCTAACGTGTAATCCCAGGAAGGGACAGTAGTAAAAACTAATGAAAATGTTTTCTCATCTTACACAACTCTTCTGTTCTTTTTCCAGCGTTGCTGCAAAACACATTACTTTTCACTGACAAATTTTCCAACCAAGTAGTAATTTTATATATCAACCGGGGCCGTGAAGCATGGTCTTCCCGTCGGGGGCTCTGAGCTATATTTGTCCACATGTGGGCAGATTTTTCTTTTTGCAAAACACTTAATATCTGGGGGTAAGACAGCAGAGTATTGATGATGATGATGCTTTTCCCTAGCATAAAATTATTGGAGGAAGGCCGTCTCCACCCTTCCCTTCCAAATAGATTCGGGAAGAAACCCTGGGGCTCCCACTGAATCCAATGTCTCCTCACCCCTCTAGAAGTTCAGAATGGAAGTAAAACATCAGCCAGAATTATTTCATTCATTGACTTTGTTTCCTCCATCGTTCATTGGGGAAAAATGAGCTATGCTGGTAACCTACAGCAGTAGATCTTGTCTGCAAGCTTCTGAGATATAGTGAATATTCTTTGGACGATCTACAAATCTATAGACAAATTCCATAGTTACTTGGTTTAATTTTTCCTTCAGAATCCTCTTTGATCAGGGTGGTAGGTAATTCAAGATGGCGGCCACAACTCATGATTGAATCCCTGCCCTGTGAGGGACGTAACACAGGGACAAGCTTTGATTGCACGGTTGTGGCTTCACTGTTGTGTCCCCCCATGTGGACCCCACTGTCTTTCATGTTGGTAATTGCATGTCTGAAGAATGGATAGCCTTCTAACTCATTTTCCAAGATCTTTGCGAAAAGATTTATTTATTTTTATTTCCGTTTTTTGAAAGAGATTATTGAGTCAAGTGTAAGTTAAGTCCTAGTGGCTCGATGGATATTTCCTTGGGGTTTCTTTGGGAGTTGTGTGGAAGCGATTTGCCAGCACCATTAATAGTTTACAGAACTATTAAACTACCTGTTTCCATCATGATTCAAAAAATGATAAGAATCTTTTCCAGCAAGAACTGGCAGAAACGCTCACTCTTCCTCTCTCTGACCCAACTCAGTTCTAACGTGCACCTGCACCCAGCTGTTCTGAGATGTAATGCAGAGTTTCAGATCTAAATTATGAGCCTTCCTTTTTTCTGATACATAATATTGGTGTGGGTTTCCTGGATACTGAACACAACTGATTGTCATCTCCCCTGCTGGTCTTTCGATTTAAGATTGAGCTGATATTTAAAATGTGTGTGTGTGTGTGTGTGTGTGTGCACGTGTACACACACACATGTGCAGGCAAGAAACCCAACACTAGGAACTACAATGGCACGAGAGGCAGAGAATTAAGGATTATTTGAAGATTCCTGAGTTTTTCGTTTTTCTTCCTCTTTTTCCAACAATAAATAAAATGCTGCCTGTTACATTAAAGAGATACATGTCTATTTTAAATGCATTCACCACATTCACCTGTGTCCTCTCTGGGTGACATTCCAGAACTTGAGAAGTAACGTAGTTCTTCCAACCTCTGAGGGAGTGATCCTTCGACTCCGTTATTATTGTTGTTTTTACCTCCATCAAATGGCTGGACATGTCCCTGCAGTTTTCTTGGCAAGGTTTTCCGTAGTGGTTTGCCATTGCTTGCTTCTTAGGGTTGAGAGAAAGAGACTGGCCCAAGACCACCCAACTGGCTTTGTGCCTAAGACAGGACTAGAACTCCCAGTTTCCTGGTTTCTAGCCTGATGCTTTAACCACTACACCAAACTGGTTCCCTTCTTATAATATAATTTGCCATTATTTTTATTACTTTTAATTTTTAATTAAAATTTATACTGCCACAATTGATTGACTCAAGTGGTTAATAATTAAAAACCTAAAATTATCCGTAAGTTTAAAAATTCAATCCCCCTCAAATCAGCATAACCCGATTAAAAATATTGACCCCATCATCATCAATTTAAATAAAATCCTCTTTTAAAAATGAAAGTCTTCATTATAAGATATTAGATTATAAGAATTTCACATATCTCTTTCTTATCATTAGATTATCAGAATCATCAATTATGTCCATTTTTGTGTACAAGTTTTGAACTGCAAGATTCAAAACAAAGACTAACCCAAAACAGGGTTCTAGTATAAAATGTTCTGGTATAAAACGTTGGATCAAGTTCACTTTTGCTTCATTAATAAGTGATAGAAGAAGAGAAAAGGAAGAAAGGAATTGAGGTAAATGTAAATAAATAAGAATCTTATTTCAGGCTCTATATTTCCCCCCCCCTGTAGGTCCAACCAACCTAGGTTAGTGCTTCTCACAAATATGTAAGTTATAAGTGTGGGTCTTGAGCAAGGAGAAAACAGCTTGGGGGGGGGGGGGTAGGCTCCATCTTTCCCTGGGGCAGGAGGAAGGCAAAGACCATTTGTCAGGTCTGAAGTCCAATAAATTCTTAGCCTGACCTCGCTCATTAATTCTGCAAATAGAATGTCACTCGGTAATTTGACTTGGCATGCCCTCACCTGCAGCACAGGAGGGGCTGTTGGTCACCTGCCTCATAAATAACAGGGAAGTCATAGAAAGAATGCCAGGAAAGGTGTGGAAAAAGTCATCAAGGAGACTTTGTTCCTCTCCTCCAAGCCAAGCTGTAAATCTCTGCTTTTGGGAGTGATCGAAGAATTGCAGTTTACAGCCTTATGCAATCGTGGAGATGATTATTAAAGGGTATCCACTGACTTCCGTGGGAATCAGAATAGAGCTGGAAGGGACCTTGGTGGTCTTCTAGTCCAGCCCCCTACTCAAGCAGGAGTCCCTATGCCATTTCAGACAGGTGGCTGTCCGGTACTTTCTTAAAAACTTCCATTGTTGGAGCACCTACAATTTCTGGAGGCCAGCTGTTCCAGTGGTTGATTGTCCTCCCTGTGAGGAAGTTTCTCCTTAATTGCAGGTTGCTTCTCTCCTTGATTGGTTTCCATCCATTGTCTCTTGTCTTGCCTTCTGCTGCTTTGGAGAATAGATTGACCCCCCTCTTCTTTGTGGCAGCCCCTGAGATATTGGAACATGGCGTCCCCCCCTAGTCCTTCTTTTCTCTAGACCAGCCAAACCCAAATCCTGCAACCGTTCTTCATATGCTTTTGTCTCCAGGCCTTTAATCATCTTAGTTGCTCTTCTCTGCACTACAAGAAGCTACAAGAAGCTCAGGCACACAAATATATTAAATTATGAATGTACAAACTTACTGTGAGTACATTAGAGTCTATCCTGCCTTTGCTCTGACAATAGAAAGTGACCTTCTGTTCACTCCTTCCTATTTTTTTTCTCTACAGCAATCAACCTTTTGAAGTCAGGGGAGGGGGGCTGAGAGAGGGGGGCTGGTCCAGAGACCCCAGAGAGCATCTGTGGCAGGGGTGGATTAGGGTTTCCACAGACTGCTAGTCCAGTGCCTTCCCCACGATACCAAAATGGCCTTTGGGCTGCTGAAAGGAAGGATGGCCCATCATCCATCGAGGAGAGGCTGGTTTCTTGTTCCTAGTTTGGTACTTCTACCACTCCACCATCCCCTCGGCATAGATTTCCTAGAGCCACAGCGACAACTGATGCAATACCGTTTTGTGGAAGATGAGCTAAATCTACTTCACTGTGAAGCTGCATTGACAGAATCTTTTAGTTTCCCAGGGAAACAGGTCCAGTAATGGAGACATCTCCACATACTGGCAGTTCTAGGACCACTCCCCGGCGTGGCACAATGGCCCAGGACAGAGTTCCAGCTGTGGTTCCTGTAGGAGACTCCACACGGATGGAGCTGGTGCAGGGTTTAAAACGGACGCATGTTTACAGGGAAATTCCAGGGAAGGAAAAGATTTATTGACAATAACGATTGCACTGAGGATCCCCAGGTTGTATAAGCTGACCAACATGATCATCCCCTGGTTATTTATTGCTTTCTATTGCAACGTCTCCTCCCCACCCGGATTGGTAACCGTCCTACTTTCCCAGGGATTCTCGTGTGACCCCGGGATAAACCAGAAGGCCCGCTCTTCTAATCGCATCAGCCTCCTTGCCATTTTTATTTGTGCCTTGCTACAAGCCATCTGCCTTGAATCTAGCACGCTCCATTGGGGCTCTGCACATCTGCGAGCCAGACGACCTCCGTACACAATTACACAATGTAGTGTAAGCTCCTAAATGGGAAACAAGTGTGGTCATGGCAGTCCCTTCTCTCTTGCGCTCTCTCCAAAGTTTGAAACCACAGATTCAAATCATTCCGATGGGGCCTGATAGATCCACCCAGGTGTAGGAGAAACGACAGAGCCCAGGACCAGGGAGGGGAGTTCATACATTGCTGTCCTTTAAATCTGAACTTCAGCATCGGTCTGGAATGCTTCTTGCCTCTCTCTCTCTCTCTCTCTCCTTCCCTCCCTTCCTCTCTCTCTCTCTCTCTCTCTCTTTCACAGGAGTTAATTGAAGGTGTTTGTATCTGGAGAAGACCTTCTGAAGACCATTGCCAAGTGGAGTGGAACACAGGTTGCTTTGCAAATCCTTGTGGATTTTCTGTTGCTTCATTGACACGGCGGTTTGGCATGACTGTAGCAGCTGAAAACTGGATTTTTCCCTCTCTTCGTGAACCAAACATAGCAGGAATTGTAATAAAGCGTGGTGACTTTCTGTAGCTAATTATGTTTCTCTTCCATCATTTTTACAACTAGCCAGAATTAATAAAGCAAGCATTTATTTAGTGTTATTACTCTAAATACTATTCCCACCACCGCCAACATTTGTGATGGGAGAACATATTTTTTGACTTTTGTAGAAGCAGAGAATAACTTTGTAGCTATTGTTTCTTAAAAAAAAACACCTCTTTAATACTAAATGGAAACCCTCAAATTCTGAACAGAGAGGGTTTTCATTTTAGCAAGTATACGATCTGAATTGTAAAAATATAACCAATACAAAGTCACTTGTCCAACTAGTGAAAATACATATTGAAACCAGATGCATGGAATCTCAACTTTGACTTCTTGGCCTTTCATGCTTGGTTTAAGCTGCGTTTAAATTGCATTTACTTTGCATTTACAGTTGGGGAATCGCAGTTAAACTACGTTTGAACTTGACTGTAAGATCTCAGCTAAGCCCCACGTATCCTTTAAGGCTCCTGGTTCAATTTAATTTTGCAAAAATGGGGGAGGGGAGTGAAGTGGTGATTCTCCCGTCAAACTAAAGCAAGAGCATGTTGGGTGTGTTTAATGAGCTGCCTGTTTGTGGGGGTTCCTCCAGTAAACATATTTTGTGTAGTGAATCCAGAGGCCTGGTGGGGCTTTTATGCCATCAGCATCCACGGAAACATAGAAAATGGCACCCTAAGAATAGAGTAGAGCAGAGCAGAGCAGAGCAGAACAGATAAAAGAAAGAAGAGTAGAGTAGAGTAGAGTAGAGTAGAGTAGAGTAGAGTAGAGTAGAGTAGAGTAGAGTAGAGTAGAACAGAACAGAACAGAACAGAACAGAACAGAACAGAACAGAAAGAACAGAATATTCTTTATTGGCCAAGTGTGATTGGACACACAAAGAATTTGTCTCCAGTGGATAAGCTCTGTGTACATACAAACAACAAACTGATAAGTCATAGATCATAAATCATAAGCTACAAACAAGTGATAAATCATAAGATGCCAATGGGACAAAGCAGTAGGTAAAATGAGAAGATGAGAAGGACAATAGCAATACAGCCCTACTACAAATTGGCATTGGCGGGAAGGAATGAAAGTCTACAAAAGTTTGGCAATGCCAGTTAAATGAGCTGATGAAAGGAGAGGGTCTGAATGCTAATGCTTGTAACTTCCCACCTCTTTTCTCTGAATATTCCTCCTCTTTCATCCTTGATAAGCTCTATTATGCTGGCCTGTCTGCCTTTTGTGGCCTCCAGGTGATATTGACTCTTTTGCCATATTGAGCAGTTCCTGCTGATATGTAAATATTTAATTGGGTGGTGCACTGAAGAGGCAGGAAATAGCAAATCAAGCAGTTGTAAGGAGCAGTTTCCTTGAAATAAGCTAGACTTTTGCAGCAGAAAGAAAATCTCATTTCACTGCGATGGGTTTGATTACAATACCATACAGTAGATTTGAAAGGTGTGACTGCATCTATTGCAAGGCATCGTTTGCCTGGCTTTTAAAGAGGCAGGAAGGAGATTTAAAGCTAGGAGATCAGAGAGAAGGTACAAAGAATTGGATTCAATGTGGAAATATTTTTGGAGCCACCCATTTCAACAAGTGAAGAAAACCGTCAAATATTGCTATAGACAAAATAATTGACTTGTACATGTACGAATTGGGTCTAATTGGATTCAGTTTCTCATCCTGATTCAGGAAATTGAGCAAACGTTCAAATAGCTCAAAACAGGCTGATTCCATGCAACAAAATGCTAAATCGATTAGGTGTTACGCTTCAAACTGGTACTAGTTGGTCCAAACCCATCTGAAGCATCAACAATTTAAGAATCCAAATATGTATACCTATTTGCAACGTGAATTCACAAACATGTGCTTATTTGAGAGACAGGTTGGGCTAGTGGTTAAAGCACCAGACTAGGAAACTGGAGGCCCAGAGTTCAAGTCCTGCCTTAGCCGTGAAAGCCGGCTGGGTGACTTTGGGCCAGTCTCCCTCGCTCTCTCTCTCTCTCTCTCTCTCAGCCCAACTCACCTCAGAGGTTGTTGTTGCTGTGGGGAAAATAGGAGGAGGAAGGATACGTCTGCCACTTTGAGTTATTTGTAAAATGAATAAGGCAGGATACCAACCGATCAATTTCCTTACCTTTAGGATGCCCTTTCCTTCAGAGCAGCTCACACACGGAAAAGGTAAACCAACCCACATGCCCCATCATGCATGAATACACGCTGCAATTCTAAGAAACAAAGCAATAAATACCGACAAATATAAATGGCCCAACAACCCACCTCTAGATCACAGCACATCTTCCTCCTGAGTGAGAGGGAACCAGAATAACATAATGCAGTTAGTCCTCGACTTACAACCATAACTGAGCCCAACATTTCTGTTGCTAAGTGAGACATTTGTTAAGTGAATTTTACCCCATTTTATGACTTTTCTTGCCTCGGTTGTTAAGTGAATCACTGCAGTTGATAAGTTAGAAACCCAGTTGTTAAGTGAATCTGCCTTCCCCGTTGACTTTGCTTGTCAGGAGGTCGCAAAAGGGGATCACGTAACCCTGGGACACTGCAACCATCATAAATACGAGTCAGCTGCCAAGCGTCTGGATTTTGACCACAGGATCACGGGGAGGCTGCAACGGTCATAACTGTGAAAAACAGTCATAAGTCACTTTCTCAGTGCTGCTGTAACTTTGAATGTTCCCTAAATGAACTGTTGTAAGTCGAGGACTACCGATAGCAGAGTTGGAAGGGACCTTGGAGGTCTTCTATCCCAACCTGGAGGTCTCCCTTTGAGCTGTCTCATGAATGCGGCACGACCGACTCCAGACCCAGGCAGGGTTCATTCTCTGCCCCAACCGGTGGCTCTCTGGCGAGCAGCGGTGCCCGAAATCTCTAGAATCGGAGCTGGCTCGCTTGGTTGCTGGGCGCGAGGGCCAAACCTCCGACGTTGCTCTGAGGGCTCTTATTCCCAGAAAGATTCACAAAGAGCCCCTTAATAAAATTTTACTGTATTGTCTTTTTGTAAAACTTGCTGGCAGATTTTCAGGGAGGAGATTCAACGTCTCTCTGCTGCTGGTGAAAAAAAGAGGTGAAGTAACAGCAAGCTGAGCAAGAATAACAGTGCTGTGCTCTTTTTCAGGTTAGAAAAATGTTATTTCTTAATATCGGATTCATAAAAATAAGGCCAAACGTAAAACATACCTTCAAAGAAACATGAGGATGTTCTTGAATGTGAAAGGGATCGTGTCATTTGTTTATCGTGAAATAAATGCTTAGCTCTCTGACTCATACAGTCCTAGCGGGCCTTCCATGAATCCTGCCTCCATCTCCCTCCAAGCAAAGCCAAACAAAAGTTAAGAGCTTTGTCCTCTGCCAGAGTCGCATAATAAAACTTGTAAAATTGGACAAATTGGCCAACAATCCTGGATACGGGCCGAGGTTGAGGTCAAACACGTGCATGTTAAATTTCCAGACTTTAAAAACCCAATAAATTTGAAACAGTCTTTCAGATATCGGCAAAGGACGTTCGCATGGAGCATATCACCAGACCTGCGTCATGCTCAAATATTCGTGTTACCGTCAAGTTTACTTTAACCAAATGAAAGAAACATGTACTTTTTTTGCAATGGGATTTTTACTGGAGAGCTTTCTCGCTTGTTTGATTCCTTTTGGAAGAATTAAAAAAAGAAAAAAAGAAAAGAGAGAGAGAGACCAGGGCACCTGGAAAACAAATCTAGCCTGAAAGTAACATCATTCCTCTCGACTGGTTAGGGAACGGGGCCAGACAGCCGCTCTTTCTAATATGCACTTTGACTGCAAAGTAGATGAACATATAAAAAGGATATGGAGACTCTGGAAAGAGTGCAGTGAAGAGCAACAGGAATGATTAGGGGGCTGGAGGCTAGAAACATACGAAGAACCGCTGCAGGAATCGGGTGTGTCTAGTGAAGAGAAGAGAAGGACCAGGGGAGACAAGGTAGCATCTTCCAGTAGTTGAGGGGCTGCCCCAAAGAAGAGGGGGTCAATCTATCCTCCAAAGCGTGTGAAGGCCAGACAAGGAATAATGGATGGAAACTCATCAAGGAGAGAAGCAACCTACAGCTAAGGAGAAACTTCCTAATGGTGAGAGCAATCAACCGATGGAAGAGCTTGCCTTCAGAAAGTTGAGGGTGCTTCATCCAAGTTGTGGCTTTCTGAAGACTTTTTTTCTTTCTTTTTGTCTGAAATGGTGTAGGGTCTCCTGTTCGAGCAGGGGGTTAGATTAGAAGACCTCCGACTCTATTACTCTATGTTCTAATATGTCCTCTAAAAGGCAAGGACCTCTAAAAGGACCTCTGCAATCGTCCTCTCAGAAGGACGACCTTGCTCTAAATATGGGTCCAGTAAGAGTGGCACACTGTGGCATTTAACTCTGGGCAGAGTTAGACTCCGGGTGCTTGGTATCATAGGTGAAACACCAACAGCTTATTTGCTGCGCTTAATCAGTGCAGCTGTCTGGCTGTTGTGCCCAAAAAGTCAATCAAGACCAAAGTGATAGACGGCTAGCAAGAACCTCAGAGCTCTGGGGAAGTCTTCTGTGAGGGTGTCCCCTGCATTCAGCATGGTTTGATCAAGGTCAGCTTCTGTCACATCACCTTCACACAACCACTTGGCTACAGGTCTGCATTCTCTAATCTGACCCAGGGTTTTCAGAAATACGATCCAAGCTTGCTTTCTCAGAGAAGGCAGATTAATTGTGCTAAGCCCAGTTGTCTTTTTTTTTTTAAAAAGTGTAATAATCTCAGTATGGTAAATTTTAATCAACTTTGCAAATGGCGAAGCACTATTTGTATATTATGATTTGATTTTAAACTTCCACAGCTGCAAAGTAAGTGCCTGATATATTTACACACACACACACACGCACACACACACAGACACACAGTACTTTCTCTCTCTCTCTCTCTCACACACACACGCACACACATACGTGTCTGTGTGTGTGTGAAAGTACTATGCATGTGTGTGTATAAATATATCAGGCACTTACTTACGTATATATATAGGCAAGCATCCAGAATAAAATTTCCTGGTTGAGCCATAAAGTACTGAGAGAGAGATTTTTAATGAAAATTCTGACGCAACTGTAAATATTGCAGTATGAAAAGTTTTATTATATGCTATATGGAATTTCAATACATACCTTGCACAATTTCTCAGTTTTAAAGACACATTTAATTTGAGCAAAAGTAATTTGTTAACAACAGTTGAGAGCTAAATATAAACAAGAAAAACCAACACCTTAATGCTGGAAAAAAGACATATTATAACCACTTAGAAGCATTTATATTTTAAAGCTTCAAAGCCCTTCTCTACCCAATGTAATAAACTGTTCTTTAACATTTAATTAAAAAGCCTCAAGTTATTTGAGTCTATTGAAAAATTGAGGCACTAATTATATGACTTAATTTTACCTCTCTCAGATAAGTATTTTCAGGTGTTAAGAAATTAAAATACAGCCTCGGTACTCTAAATAGGGACTAGCTTAGGTTATTTCTCCATTAAAAGTTATTTTCTATTTTGTCAGAATGGAAATCCGTAATAATTTTCATTTATTAAATTTCAAGTTAGTAATTAGGTAGGCTTAATTTACTTCTGATTAAATGAAAGTAAAAGGAGGAGCTAGGAATTTGCATCCCTCTTTCCTCTCATACTCTGGAAAGTAGCCTCTTAATGTTTTCTTAGGACTTTTTCTTGGAGCTACAGGGAATTTTTTTTCCCTAAAGGCAGCATTATTTGCAATCAGGGTTGCCAATCATCTTATTTTTCTCCTAATATCTGGAAGGTCCTGAGATTTTTGCAAATAAAATAGCATAGACTTAAATATTCCTGAGCCAGCAAGATGTTACCATCAGGAACTTCCAGAAAAACAACAACAACAACCCAACAACCTCTAATTAATACCTATTTTGATCAAGTTATGTCTGTATGCATGCTTCCTTTCAAAACATCTTTGATCTGGGGGGAAAAAATGAGTCTAGAACGTACTTTCTATCCCCCCTGAAAGTTTCCATCTTCCCCAAATGTCTTGACTGATTCTTGAAAAAAACACCTCAGCAGAATCTGCTCACTACTCAGAGGAGGAAAAGCAGAGAAAAATTTCAGGGTGATAAATTAATCTGAGAAGTAGAAGGAAAAGGACCGGCTGCTTCTCCATTGTGTGCCTGGGCATGTCCGGAGAGTCACAGTGATGAGTTGAACTCAGTTTGTGGGATTCTATACTCCGGCGTATCTCTGTGAAACTATGGAGATCTTCCAGAGACCAGGTGTGAGGTGACATTTGCGCGTGTGCTGCAGTTAGCCTTCGTTTCTCAGGCGAGGCCAGGGGATTACTCGCTGTGCTGAGGTTCAGATGCAGCTGGACTGGCATCAACCTTCTCCTCCTCTTCGGTACCACTCGCCCGTGAGAAAGTTGGAGCTCCCCTTTTATCCCAATGGCAAGATGGTCAAGTTTTGCTGGGAGCAGAAGCAAAGCTGAAGTGAACGGGAATTCCTCCCGCCCTCCCGCCTCTCTTTTTCTGACACCTTCCTTTTTTTTGTCTTTCTTCCTTTGCAAAGGTCCCTTGCCAAGACAGTAATAGGAAACTTTTTTTCTTAAAAATACTACTGCCGCCTTCTCTGAGTTGGAAAACATGGCCAACCACGAGGGATAGAAAGCAGTCCATCTGGTCCTTGGCTGCCGTCTATTGTACCCTGTTTTATTTCCATTTCAGACAGGCCAGCTCGGAAAAATGCAATTTAATCCGCTGCAAAGGACTTTTGAAGCTAGACCCAAGGCTGCCGGCTGCCTGCCCCTGTGTTGTAAAGTTGATGCAAGACCAAACCACTCCCCCCCCCCCCC